>JAQGAO010001060.1:0-26924 GCA_034697705.1 Ommatoiulus sabulosus | reverse complement strand
TTTCACATTAGAATTCACATTCTAAAAAACAGAACTTTTTGAACGTGCCATGTTTCCAGAGATAATTTGCCTCGTGTGTGAACAGCTTAAGCTGGGTTCACACGCAATGTTTTGTCGTCAGTTGTGGATGATCATGCTAGATTTGTCAAGCAGAACATTTTGGTGCGTGTAGAAGCAGTCAGTCTAATTGGTCAAACTTCGCTCCCCGGCCAGTATAGACCTACAGTATGTTCTTTTTGAAAGCTTGGTAAAGTTTTCAAGCAAAATATAGATTTTAAAAATTATAATAAAGTAATCATAAGTTTAGTTTTCGTGTACGTTTTTTAAAGGAAATTTTATTTGCTAGTAAACGTTTGAATATTGTTACCATGCAAATAATTTGGTTTGAAACTAGTTTTCGAATATTTTAGTTTGGTAGTATAGTCTTCGAGAAGATTAAAAATATTGCTAAACTATTTGAAAACATTTGTAAAACTGTTTAAAAACTGTATTATTGACATTTTTTAGTAATAGATTCCGAACAATTGTTTGATAATAGTTGCCTGTAGTTGGGTGACAGCATTTAAATTGTTTTAGAATTGTTTGGAATGCGGTTATTTTACAGAATGTTTACAAATGTTTCTAAGGTAGTTTAAAAATAATTTGTCAATGCATGGTTTTAAACAGTTTTGAAATAAATTTCCAACATATCCAGTAACTTCAGTTCTTTAATTTTTGGGCACATATTGCAATGATCGTCACTAACAGTCCTTCCTCCATGACGATTTCGGAACGACTGAACACAAGACTGATTGAAAGTTTGACCGAAAGTTTAAATCGTGTGGACGAGTGTTTTATTGTCAGTCTTTTGGCCCAATCTCCTGATCATGCAAATTTGATGAAAAAACATTGAGTTGTTGTTGTTGTTGTTGTTGTTTTAATGAGGGTCACAAGAAAGCGATAGGTCGATATTAAAAAATATTCAAAATAAGAGTAATATACGGTATAATTATAAAAATAAGAGATTCCATTAAAGAAATTCGTTAACTTCGACTTTACTTAGAATAGCGCCATCTATGCTAAAACAGATACCGCCATCATGTGGCCCCAATCAATACAAAGAACTTTTTTTTCTCATAACATGCTTATTTTCCGAGATGGTTCAGTGGATACCTTAAAATTAGGACACCCGATGCATTGTAGTTTACATGTAAAGTATATGAAAAAGATCCAAATTAGGTCAAATGTCTAATTATGTCATCTTTAAACTATTTGAAGTTTAATGCAACGAAAATAATATTGTATATTCTCGCAAATATAATTGTAACTATATAAACGATTAATTCAAGAAAAATCTTATACGCGTATAATTTATTTTTTAGAAGTATATAATTTAACCGTACAATTCATGAAATTGTACATACAAATGAACATTTAATGAGAATTTGAAGAGAGGCGAGCGCTTCGCAGCTCTTGTAGCAAGACAATGATGAAGCTATACGTCTATGTATAAAATAGCATACGAGAACAGTATAATCGCTAGACATTTTTAATCAAAATCAGGATCATTTCGCATTTCCAAAAGACTTAACGCTTTGCACTCTCTGCTGGCGGGTGTTTCATTTATGCGAGGAGCTAGCCGTAAAAAAATATACATCGGAGAAAATGCCATATGCATATATAATCCTCGTTTGAGGCAATTTAATTTAAGTCGGAGGCCAAAACACATAAAAAGCCCTTTTTATACGGCTAGATAATGAGCAGCTCATCCACTTCGCATACTGATTTCTGCAACGACGCTCTCTAAGACGTCCGGTTGAAGTAATCAATACGCCAGTGTCATTTATGGTTTGTGGCGCTTTTATAAGCTCGGCAGAAACTTTTTTTTGAATATTTATGGATTAGTTATTTCATTTTGCTGTCACGCACACTATTGTCACGCGAAAGCGGAAAAATCTTAATTAAAAATGACATTTAAGAAATTGATGGTAATAAGCTGGGATCCTCGGAGCAAGTATCATTTACTTTCTGAGACGTAGATGCCACGCACGCTTATCACCTATAGCGAATAAAAATCTTGACAGGCAAGAGCTCAAAAAAGTTAAAAAGATAAAACGAAAAGGAAATGTCGAGGTAAAAAAACGCTAGCTACCTTCGAGGCGAATATCAGCCGCTTTATTGCTTAATTAAGCAGTCAAGGGTCTAGCATTCCTGATATCAATCTTGGATTTTAAGTAAATAATGCAAAATTGTCAGAAAATTAGCTTGTAAATTACCAAATCTACTAGATTTGAAGCAAATTTTTTTGTAAAAATATGTATCGTTACGAATGAAATACCTTATACATAGTGGACATATTGTTGAAATAGCCATTTTTACGTACAATAGTAGGCTTTTGTTGAAATAATGATTAAATTTGCTGGATGCAAGTTAAATAATATACACAGGGTTAGATTGGAAAAAAAGGAGAGAAACTAAAAGATTTCTATAAAGTAACAAAAATGACATTATATTTCGATGACAATATACAGTACATTATATCTATATATATAAAAAGGTTACCATATAAAAAAGAGGTGTGTGTTTGTTTTCATGTTTGTATGTACATGTATGGAGCGTCTTTACGATGAAGCGCTTTTACGACAATCATGACAATTCCCAATATGGCCGCCTGTCCGAGGTACATACCATAATCCCACTCGATAATAAACAGTCATTAGGCCTACTTCGTCGCTTCAGCATCGTTAATGCAGAGCAATTTATACATTTTCATATAATAAGTCATGTGCTAGTAATGATAATCAGCCGGGATTTATTTCATAAAAACTATTTCGCAAAATGAATGTATTGTACGCTTTTCTATAAGCTGCTTCGCATTCACGTGTACTTTGATATGCTCTTCAAAAAATGCTGTTCCATATGACACTTCAGTATATTTTCTCCTCAAATGGAAATAAGGAAATTGGCAAGCACGGAACGTATGCAGTGTGGCCGAGGTTTCAATTTTCCATTTATTTATTTAATTAAAAACGGCCTATGCAAACATTGAAATGCAAAAGCATCACGAGTCAATATTTGACTTCAAATGCGAAGCTTTATTTTGTATATTACGTTTCCTAGCTCGTTGAATTGTAGATTAATAAAAAGGACATCCGAACCTTTTGAAAATAAATGTGCTGAACTGTATATTCCAGGGATTACGAAGAAACGGTTACAGTATAACGTTAGAACATATACGTTTTAACTAAAATTGGAAAATTGATGCATGTTTCAAAATATGCAGTAATTATACTGTTATATTATACCAAGGACAACGAAATTTATCAATTATATACATGTACATGTAAATCAATATGAAAACTTTGAAAGATTATGCGGAAATCCCATACTATGCCCAAATTAGCAAAATAACATTTTTAATCATTATAAAAATTATACTTGGCAAAGTTGTAATGCCTTTGGCAGAACGTGAGGCCTAGAATTACCCATATGTTCATGTTACATGGCATTAGTTACAATATTTATCCATCAGGACCAAAGGCATTTATTACAAATAAAACAAAATGTTATATTTAAAAGACTGAAATTCCCCAAATACCTGAATAACTATACTTCGTTATAAATCAAAAATAACAAATGAAAACTCAAATAGAGGTACTCAAGAAGAACCAGAACGAACTGCACTTTTGGCAGTCGTGAAGTCACGTGTGCAAAACGAATTCATTATTTGGTTTAAACTCAATCATAATCTAGGGTTACTTTTTTAAACCAATAATCTTGTCGAATTTGCGTACTCAGACAGAAGTTTTGCAAATGGCGATTTTGACACTGTTGAAAACACGTGTGCAGAATCGACAAGATAATTGGTTTAAAAAATGTCTGTGTTTAAACGAAATAACGCATTTGTTTTGCACACGTGACTTCACGACTTCCAAAAGTGCAATTCGTAAAGCTTCTGTCTAAGTGCCCTGATTATAAAAAATTCTTCTCAAGAAGTTTGTAAGCAAAAGCAGAATAGATCAACTACGCTCGTAGGCCCTATATAAAGTGAGTTTAATTCAACGAATTATTAGATTTATCTTGATGTTCGCAACATGTTCATTTACGCAGATGGGCTGAAATATCTGCCCTACTATAAAATTAAGGCACTAACAGTTTTAATCGTAACAAGGTTTAGTAATACGAAGAAAATACAAAATTTGATAAAATATACGGTATCCAATACGTCATATCCGAACATGAAATTTAAATATAAGGAAGCTATTCTCCTCAACCTTCGCAATTCGTTATATCCGTGTTTTTTTCCCCCATCGCAATAGTTCAAACGTACTACACCTTTCGTTTTCTAGCATTGTCTCCGACGCCCATTCTCCAAAATTAGAGCCATTTTTCGTAGCAATTTCCAGCACGCAACATACGCCTATAGTTTATTCCCCCGCAGCCACCTTTTTTTGGCATCGGTGCATGACATCACGAGTGGCACATGTTCCATTTGTATTACAAGCGTCAATAAAAGCCTACTTGTCTGATATAAGGTTTGCCGATCCAATATAAATTTTATATTCAGTTGGCTCTGCCATTTGCATTGGCGCGCATATAATGGTAAAAAGCTGAGAGTACACGTGTGCAAATTAGAGCCTTAGACTGACGAAAAATAATCGATAGCGCATTGAAAGTGTGTCGCTGCAGCTTCTGCTACTTCTGGTCGTGCTACTTCTTCCACGGCCTTAGCAGAAATGCTGAGATGCTCAGTCAAGGTGCACCCGAACAAAATTTATCCTCTACTCGCATTTCCAATATCATGAATTTTTAATGCAAAGCCATGGCAGCGATGCGTGCCGGCTTATCCGAGGGCCGAGCTAGCAGTTGGCTTTTATTGGGAACGATACTACACCCTTTGGTACTACTAGCACTACACAAATATGATCCACTTAGCCAGGGGCCGATATGAGGCTGGAGAAGTAAAGTCGAGCCAAATTACTGAGCGGATCATCGTTTCTGTACCTCGACGAGTGACAGTTCGATGCCGGAAGTAGCTGCTCCGGCGTCAATAAAAAGTAGCTGCTGCATGCCTGCCGTATTTATAATTAATCGGTGCGCTGACAATTAACCTAGTGCATTAGTGTGCTAGCTATATATATCCTCGGTGGCTTCCAACAATATCTTAACAACGCCATTTTTTTTGTAAAACGAGGCAAAAATCGGACATGGATAATATCTCACTTAAGGCCGTCACACAAGAGGCAAATTATATCCAGAAACTTCTTTCCACATCTATACTGTACATATAAAGAAGATCTCAGCCACGCATGCCTGGTTCCGGGGCCATGGTTAAATAGCCCACCCATAATGCACCGCATTAGAAATAAAAATTAAACTTCACTCCGTCCAAACATATGGTCCCAGGTAACTTTGTTACCAGGTATCTTTGTTACTACGAGTATGGACTTAGTTTTGATTCATTGGTAAAGCATAAAGAAACCATTGATATTTAGCGCGTAGATTTAAGGACAAAAGTGAGGCATGACCCATGTTGGCTTTATTCGAGTAAAAAGAAATTCGTAGTAAAAATGTCTTTGAAAATATTTCAAAATTGGACAAATTTCACATAATTACCATATGACTACAATAAAAAAAACGCCACAATTTTCAGTAAAATGTGTTGATGGCGTGCCCGAATTAACCAGATAACCTATTTAAATGAAAGTATATATTAAAATGTAAATATTGAATTTCCTTAACAAAACTAGCCGTTCGTATTAAGAACTACCAACCAAGAATTACCAACACTAAATTGCTGGGGTTTTTTTGGTTTTTTTTAATGATTTTCTGATTTTTTTTCAAACCAGTGCTATTTAAAGACGCCAAAACTTCTGGCATCTTCGACAATACTTTGGGAAGGAGATTGCAAATGCAAAAGTGTAAAACTCATTTAAATGCTTAAACTTACCTAAATAATAATTTAAAAATATAAAAAATCAACCTTTCTTTTTTTATCATTTTACGGCAAAATTAATTTTGCTTATAAAAAGAAATTTGACTTAAATGTTTAGGCCTACTTGAAAATTTATCGAAAATAGAAAAAAAAAATCCGTTACCATATGATTACAGTATTGCAGTGTACAATTTTCATAAAAATGTGTTGATGAGGTGACCAGTTTAACCTGTGACCCTTTTGAAAGAAACGCATGAAAAATTTTAACGATTCCAGCTTTTTTCCCATGATCCATCAAGGAAGTAGGATTACCGGTCATATTTAAGAAGAGAATTTTTTTTATTTCTTAAATTTCACCTTTGCTTTTTAAATCAAATCGAGCAAAAGGCGAGCATATACTATTCGTATCACAAAATGTTTTGACCAAATCTCAAATGTTTTTCTATCTTCCTCTTCAACGTACGCGTGGTTGGACAGACCGTTGCACACTCGTAACAAAAGTCATCCGACTTAAGAACACTTTATATGCAACGACATCGTCAAGATGCTGTCATTTTACAATCTAATCTTGAAGGACGGGGAGGCAGCGATATCAACATCTGTTACGTAATATCATATTGGTCGGTTAGTGTAGGGGGTGGTTGGGGGTGGGGAACTGCACACGTGAATGGCTGCCATCAGTTTGGAAAACGTTGAATAAAATAAGTTGTCAGGCGTCAAAAAATGAAGTTGAAAAAAATAACATTGCATAAGGTCAATCTACGCCAGATCCCCTCTGATGTGTCAAAAACATGCGAGTCCTTGGCAGAAGTGAACAAATGGTAAGTTGAAAGTCAAAAGAAATGCCTCTTGAGTGATGGATGACCAAAAAAAAGATGGGACACCGAAGCCATAATAATATAGGGAGAAAAATCTGCTCGTCAGATTAAGGGAAAAAAAGACTATCCAGACAATGTCATTAGAGAAAAAAAGTTTCAATTTCATGGAAAATAAACTATTTGCTAGAAGTGAGACAAAATAGGATGCACGAAGCTCGTTGCCTTTTTTACATTTCCTGACATTGCCATATGTTCCGCTTGCCAAAAAATGCAATTGACACATGCACGTATAAATCGGGAGGATGAAGGAGGGAATGATTGAATATTTCCATTTTTTTGCACCATGACTATTCTTTTGAAGCAATTTATCGAAGCGCGGGATGGCAAATACAAATTATGAGATTGAATAAGGGCGTGGAAGAAAAGTCCCGAATACGTCAATGTTTTCTTCGTATGTAATTTGTTGTATTTCGCGTTTAACAAAAAGCATAAAATCAGGGGCAAAAGAAACAAAAGCATATTAATCAAATTAATATCGTTATTTATTTATCTATTTTTTAAGGATACTTTGAATTAATTTCACGAATTTATGTTGAAGTAAGTTTTAATTGTTTATTCATGCTAGTTTATAAGCTCTGATAATTGCTTAATTCCTAAAATACTATATACGTAATACCAGTATGCTAGCTCACTCGCCACCTTTGTAGGTGTCTTTTGCCTTTCAAACGCCACCATAACTCTGTCATTATTATTAAAATGAAGCCACGCCTATATCAAAACAGTGAAACCAAATATCCGTATAGATACGTAATATACTAAGCCAATATATATGAATACCGGTGTGCTACCCTGCGGGTATCTTTGCCCAATATCAGGCGACTGACACGTTACTACGATTCGTTTACGAGCGAAGGGCGTGGCTGAGGGCGAGTTTCTAATGACGAACAGCGGGGCGGCGCTGCAATGTTGTGACCACCAAAACATCAAATGAGCATACTTGAATTACGTATACGGAGGTAATATTCCCGGGATAGAATGTTTTCCCCTCCGAATTTCCCCTATTGTCCACTACGCTCGAATCGGTGGTTGGAGAAACCTAAGAACTGAATTCAATCCAATGTTAAATCTCATTCCTGTCAATCGGACATGTACGTCCAAATTTAATTTAAAAATCATACAAATAAAAAAAAAACATGTTTGTACCTTTCACCCAAAACCCATTAAATTTTGACGAAAAACAACTTCATTGTTATTAGAATATAAAGGACTTTTTCATTTTTTGGGATTGACATTTCCCGCAATAAAAAACCCCTCTTTTATGAAAACTACTGATGTTGAAAAGTCAAAGTTCGGCCCGAGATGAAACACGCGCCTCTGTTGTAAAAGCAATACTTTTCTCATGTTTTCCGAAAAGAAAAAAGAAAGATAAGAAGCCATCACCATTTCGATGCGCGCTTTTATAGGGCATCTAAGCGGGGAGATTTAAAGGTAGAGACATCGATGTATGAAACGCATCAAAATGTTAAGTTCGCTGGGCAAATACATGACGTGACTGCGCAGAATTTGGAGGCGCGTCGAAGCCGCTGTATATCAGGAATGAAAAGAGGATCTAGTGTCTTCTCAAAACACGATCAGAAATGACATCCGCTTTCGACGTAAAATCGATCTCTAACCATATTATCTAAATTTGGGACCATAATAAAATTGAAGAGTAAAAAAATAAAGCGTATTGGAGGGGAAAGGATTGTGGCGAAGCGCCAGCTTAAGTTTAATACGGAGTCACGAACCGTGCAGGCTAACAGCTATCAAAAAATACAAACTTCAGGAATTTAAGAAAAACTACTGAGCATGCTTTGCATACTACTAAACCGATAAAGTAGAAGAAATGAAATTTTTTTTGCTATTGGCGTTACAATCATGACGGTTACAAACCATTTGCTATTTTGAAAACAAAACTTCCACTTACATGTCATGCGCTATTTGCACATCTGATTTTGATTTTAAACTCATTCTGTAATCTAGTGTCAGTACGCAAACAGGGTTCCCCCAGAAATTTCGTATTCAACTGCCTTGGCTTTTCCAGAAAATATTTTAATGAAAATATTTTAAAAATTGTGCATATTTGTATTCGGAAAATGTTGACATTTTTGCAAATTTATACTCCGAAAAGGCTGTAAATATAGGACATGTATACTTTGAAAAGGGAGGATTTTACCAAATTGTCCTTAAAATCTGTTGAAAATTTTGAAACTTTCTCTTCGGAAATTTTACGAATCTTTACAATTGAAAATTGTGCAAATTTGTTTTCGGAAATTGTTAAAAATTCAGCAAATCTGTCCTCTAAAATTGTTGAAAATTTTGCAAATTTGTACTACATTTTTTAAAAACGTTTGCAAATGGGCCCGAGCTAACCACGCATTGATATTGGGATGTCACAAAATGAACACGCAATTGAATTTACCTGACCTTTTCGAAATAATTCATTTTCCCTGAATTTTCCAGAAATTTGAAAGTTGCCTGACTTTTCCAGGTTTTCCAGGTCTGGGGGAACCCTGATAAAGTACAGATAGTCTATGCAACTATAAACGCATAAGGATCCCAGTTATATAAAACATGTTTATGATAACTGCGAGCTTTATTATATTAATTTAAGAAGCAGCGGATTTATAATGTGGAAAAATGCATTTTAATTAATTGTACATTATTATATTACGAATGGTTTTTTGATGTCATATTATGAAATATCACTTCAAAAGACAACAGCTTAAGGGCCAGAAATATTAAGAACTTTTATTTAAACAATGTTAAGAAAACGCAAAATGTTAAAGTTGCCGCATTGACTAAAATCGCAAATAAATTTTGAATCATAATGTTACAAATAATTGCGACCTAGTTTGTGTTAACTATTAAATATTCTATGTCACAAAACATAATTCAAATTAGTATTTTTTTCCATTTTCAAATATGTTTTAGATGAAAAGGGTTTGGATATTTGTACATTAATTGTATGCCATTAAATACGTGTGTACATGTATTTATCTGAAGATATACTGTATGATGTATGTAGTGTAGCATTCTTTGAATGAATCCATCCATCGCGCATCGTCTCAAATTTGAGCACACTGAAAATGTTCAATTGTCCCCAGGATGTAGAAATCTCGATATCGAATATTTTCGTCAATTTGTGAACCAGCGCTCTAGTTTGGAGCCATAATAAAGTTAGACTGCTTGGAGTACAAAAATGGACCAATGTACAGAGATAGCAGATGTTTTCGTTCAATACCAAAATACACGTACACGTAACATTATTCAGCATAATAGCCTTATTTTTAAGAAAGAACGTTTCACGATACACTAAACATGATGCACTTACGTGCATATGATCCTACAATTTTCTCGGAATTTTTACCTTGCTTTCGTGGAAAGTTACAGACGATAAGAAAACCTATTTTGGATAATGAGATCTCTTTGGCGAAGATATTGAAACATTCAGTTTTTGAGGAAGCAGTATGAAAATAAGTCATGTTAAAAAATGCGGTGATCAATAACAACATTTTCTCATGCATTTGTGAACTGGTGATACTGGGAATAAAAAAGGGAAAAATCATTAAAAATCAAGCAGTCAAAGTTGGAGAAATGAGGTAAATAAGCTGAATAAATACCATTAGGCTAATGGATGTATGAACGATACGTTAAACAGCACAAGCGGTTATATTTTCAAATCGCTGAGTATACACTGCATTGAATATTTCTGAGGTAATTAAGCATAAGAGCTCGAAGAAGATATATCCGGAAATAAAATTGCGAGAAATTTCAGGACAGTTATTTCGACAGAAACAATTTCCTGTTGCTGCACACAAGGAACAATACTTTCAGAGTGTTTCCCTACAGCATAAGACAGCGCTGTTTCAAAGGAAAATGTGGGAAAACTTGGTTGACATCACTGCTTATCCAATCCTATGACGTATGTCTTTCCTGATTGGCTATCCAACGGAATGAAACGTTTGTGCAGGACTGTAAAACACATGACATCAGTTTTTTTCTAGCAATAAGTTGCTCGAAATAATATTTTCTATTCTGGAAATACATCTGTAAATATATTTGTGAAGGAAATTTTTCAGAACGAACGGGGGAAACATCAACCAAACATTCATGTACAAGTATGGAAACAAGTTTTGGAATATAAATTGTCTCTGCTTGAAACTGCGCAAAATCCCATGTCCTACCAAAAACTCAATAACCCTAAACATCCGTGATAAAGCCAGCGCAGACAACAACAAAAACCAAAAACCAGTCCAACTTTTAGCAACGACAGTCGCCATCTTATAAGGGTACGATATTATATGTCCAACTGGCACGCGACAATATTTCACGAGTACGGTGTCCAACCGGCCACCCCCTCCATCACTCAATTGGTGAAAATCCAACGAAAGCTCGCTCGATGGACGCTGGAAAATGACCAGCTTTGTCGCTATTTTTTTTCTCCCTTACGTTTTGGTCATTGTCCGAAGGATTCGTCCGTTTTAAAACTAGCAGAGCGCCGACAATGCCGTTGCGGAAATATATCGATGGCAAAACCCCCCCGTAGAGATCTGCAGGAAACGATTTATGACTGTCGGGTTTCTGCGTTATCATTCATGTGGTCGGCCACACGTTTACATGACCCGAGAGGCTCTGTGTACGATGCCTTTTTTTACTTCCCTCCGCAAAACTGGACCCAGACATTACGATATTGATAAAAAATATATCAACATGAAAAAGAAAGAAAGAAAAGACACGGCTCGGTGCAGAAATCATGCGAAGTGGACAGAAGAAGTCAAATGGCAAAGGACTGTTTAACGACGTCTACATGTCCAGCGTGGCTGCGAACTCTGATTAATTTTGTGAATAAACGCACTCTCGGGATTGGACGAAAGCAGATTGACACATGAGGTGAATACAAATTCCCTCGATTGGCAAATTCTTTTAAACCATGTCCCATATCGTCCGAAGGTAGCGTATACACGAGACGCGCAATCTCTAACATTTATTACTGAAGAAACCCTTGGAGAGGTGTGGGTGAGGAGAAAACACGTTAGCCTGACACGATTTGGGAGAGAGAAAGCAACATCCCAGTCGATCGGCGATGCGATTTATTTCCAACAGGAGCAGCGGGAAATACTTTTATAATCGACGGATGACTGAAACCACGTGTACTTAAGACGCGTCTGATCAAATGTCAGGCAGTCACCTGAGGTGAAACGCTACATGAAACCACTAATAAATGTCCGGGAAATATGTTCCAGTAACTGAAAGATACACGACAAATCTTTTTCTTTTAAATAACTCGGCGACAGTTTGAGTACTGAACTTAGACTGTAGTTATGGACTTTTTGAGATGAATTACGGAATTACATTATCATCAGCTGCGGTTAGCAAGAGTACTTTTATCCGTTAGATACAGCGCGACTATTTTTGTTAGTTTTCTAATTTCTTACCATTAGTTTTGTTATTTCTGCTGTTGATGTATATCATAATAGCCGGTTTGTCCGGGCTGTACTTAACGATAGTGTGACGAATCAATCGTAGGCCTACAAAAGTTTCGACACGAATAAAAACCAAAAACATACGGGGAGCTCCGCAGCGGAAGATTATTTTCCTTTTTGTTCGTTTTGTACGCGTTTTGTGTCATCACGTGCAAAACGAAAAAAAAGTAATCTTCCACTACGGGGCTCCGTATAACCGTGGCCCGGGAACCAGGCATGCATCCATTCATCCATCTACATTGTACAACGCCACTAACATACATCTCTTCTTTATATATACAGGGTGATTAGTACAGTCTTTGCCCGGAGAAAAAAATTATATCTTTAAAATGGTAACAGATACGAAGATAATTCTTTTAAGTAACTTTTAGAGTCGACCATGAGATATTCGGAAACCATATTCTCTGCGACCTTGTATGTCACGTGTAAGCTTAGGTCGTCCATCATTTTTTTTGCTAAACGTTTATTCTAAAATGTTGCATTTTGAGACCATGCATTGTTCATAAGCAGTGAAAAATTATGTTATCCCACACCTTAATGCAGTATTAAACTGTGACACCTTCAAATGAAATAAAATTGCCTTAACACACAGTTATGATCAACAATTTAGCAGGTTTGAGGTCGCATTTTTTGCAGCCCACAAAGCTTTGGTGTCATGCAGTGCTGCTTAAGTGTGTATGGAGTAACTGGTGGAGAAGAAAAATTCTGGTTCGCTATGCTATGTTCAAAGCAATTTGAAACCAACCTTATTATACTAATTAGGCATCTCCCCACAACGTTCTAATTTAAACTTTTAACGTATCTGCAGTGGTTTCTGACATCTGCAAAATCCGCAGACCTAGCACATGTATGACCTTGAACGTGACATTCAAGGTCGTAGAGAATATGGTTTCCGGATAGCTCATGATCGACTCTAAAAGTTATTTGAAAGAATTATCTTCGTAGCTGTTACCATTTTAAAGATATAATTTTTTTTCTTTGCATGGGCAAAGACTTTAGTAATCACCCTGTATATTAGGATCATTGTAATACATGTACGTGAACATGATAAGGTACATGCATTACATACGTCAAACTGCACTAATTTGTCCGATTATGTGTACAGCAATATTATTAATTACGAATTTGTATACATGTACCTGCACAAATAAAAATTAAAAAAAAAAACAATTTTGAAAACTTGTTCTTTGAGTTGATTTTAATTTGCCGTATCCATATTTTTAAAAGTTTGTTCGAAGTAATTCTTCGAAGTAGAATTAATTGATATCTGCTTTTCCTATAAGTTGTAATAATTTACATTTCTTCGTTAATTTAAAAAAATGAATAAATAAGCATTAAAGCAATTTTAAAGTATCGTAATAAAATGGAGAAATTTCTAAACGCTTTCCACGTGTTTCCAGTCGTTTTAGCATTTGAGGAAAAACCAACTGCAGAGTATATACTCAATAGTGGCATTGCTGGGAACAGTATACGCTCGTATGATGACTAAAAGCATGCGGATGTAAATGAACTAAAATGACGCTGCAAGTGCATAAAACGTAATTCCAATACCAGCGTTTGCAACATTAAAAACTACCTTAGGGCACTAATTGTAACTACTTAGGCTTTGTTAGTAGCATTGTAAGCACTTTGTACATAATCCATTTTGACTCCAATTCCTCTCTCAATTATGAGTTTCAAAATACGCGTGTAATGGTATAGGTAATTAATAAATACACATTAATTAATACATGTATTACGAAAATCCTATATCAGGAACGCCTTTCCATTATTACTCTTAGTCTCCGCGCAGGGAGGCACGGGCTTGTCATAGGTAAGCTAAGGGGAATTCATGGTGTTAACCAATAACGCAATTATGTCCTCCTGCGAGATATCAACCAGTCCAAAAATGCAAGTTGTGACCATCGATCGAGTAGTATTGACTCGTCTTCTTTATGTAATTGAAATAAAAACTAAATCACTGCGTTCAGAAATTTGGGAGAATCAGGCGTGATAGCTTTTCAATCCGCGTTTAAAAATGTTTGTTTCGGGCCATTTTCGATTCACAACATTAAGCTTCTTGCTGATTTTATCGAGCATTTTCTTCAAAACTGGATTATCGAGCATGGAGTCTATTTCGTATGACCAATTTCCCAATGAAAAGCTGAACGATGATGATCCCATTAAAACGATCAGCAACATAAGCGTGGGGAAATGCGCAATGATCTGCTCCAAAATACAAAACTGTAGATCGTTTAATTTCGCCACTGATGGCAAAGACAAAAGACTGACGACTTGCGAACTTTCTAACAAAGTCAAACAATCAACGCCGACAGCGAACTTTGTAAACGACGACAGGTACAACTATTATCAAGATGTATCGGTGGTAAGGAATTCATTTCGGTGCTGTAACAACATTTTCATAACTGATATAAATGACGCTACATGTACGTATTCTTTAAGAATTAAATGGTTATTTCAGATTGGACCATGCGATGGCAATCCTTGCGAATATAACGGAGTATGTCACGTGAACGAAACCGGAAACGATTTTACCTGCGATTGCCTCTACCCAATGGGTGGGAAAAACTGTTCAGGTACAACTAGAATTAAGTTGTCGGGACATACACTGTGTAGGCTTCATGTATGCACTGCTATTTTAATTTCCGAAATGCATGCTACACGTCTGCTTATGTATTATGAGCATTATACAGCGTGAATAAAAAGTCTGTTGCCCCCCAAAAATCCACAGAACGGGTTCAAATATGAAAAATCGAATATGGGGAACCTTTAGTAACCATCAGGTGCGGAATGCAATGGTGCCCAAACCATTTGGCCCCAAGGCCCATTTCAAGGGTCTTTAGGTCTTAACTTTAAAACGTTGATAGGCACAGCAAAAACGTCAATTAGCGAGAGGTAGGGCGTCGTAAAATTAATTTAATGGCTCTATTTGCAACATTTAATTATCAATCGCCACACAACAAATAACTTCGGGGATTCTTGTATATTCGCACCCTTACGCATCATCGCTACATTGCAGGAAAGCTCTGGGGGGTTTGTTGTAGGAATCGAGCTTTCCTGCTCGAGATTCGAGCAGACGAGATTCCTAAATATTTCTTGACATTTAATTAAGCAAACTTTTCCAAATGCGAAACAAGCACACTGCAAAAACTATTTGGAAAAGTTTCACGCAAAAATCGGGCATCTGGACTGTCCGAATTGCTCCAAGAAATGTTTCCAATGAAATTGTAAAACTGCACAAAACGAAGCATCATCATGTTTGTCGAATCGTTGGCGTCACACACGAGGAAAGACATATCTGGAAATACGGCATGTTCAAAAAGTTCTGTTTTTTTAGAATGTGAATTACGAGAAATGAAATGTTTTAATTTATCAATATAAACTTGAAATAAACTTGAAATAAATGCCATAAACATTTAGATGGAAATTAAGCTTTTTTATTTTAATAAAAAAACGCTTTTTCGCCAGAATGATTCTGTTTTGCATATATATTTAGTTTTTCCCAAATATTTTAGATACATTTCGCGTTTTTTTTGGAGGTACTCCTAAACGAAATGGTGGTTTTCATCAAATTTTGGAAACCTTACTCGTGTTTGGGGGTTTGGTTTCCGTATAATTTTTAGACTGTACGTTTTTCATCCGTTTATACATGTATACTGTATGTAGACCCACCTTTTCAATAACGTAAGTTTACAACGCAAAAATGCACTTTTTTAAAAGTCATTGATTACATTCTAATCATCGAAATAAGAACTTCGCAGTTGTGGGTGGTTGTTTTAGGTTCTTCCCCAGCAATGCTGCCTGTCCCAAAGCCCCCGGCAAATGGGGAGGGTTGGGGAAAGTTGTGTTGAACAAGCCATTCATCGATAAACTTCATGACCGTCACCTCCAATGGAGGAAGCTGGTTCAAGGAGTCTCCGATAGACTCGACTGAAACGAAAAACTAATAATAATAATAAAGTTGTGGGAAGAATCCTGCGTAATTTTCACTTTTATTATCTGAATTTACAGTATTGCAATGTGGAGGAAAGAACTGTTACAGAAAGGATGATCTGATCATTTATATTTACAATAACAATGCATCTTCTTGGGAAGATTCTAAAACCAACTGCGAAAAGAACAATTTGACATTTCTCATGATAAAGGACAACGGGACCAACGAATTCGTTCGCGGTGTTTTGCGGAAAATGTACGCTGATAAACCCGACGCAAAGCATTGCTATTTCATCGGTCTGTCAAGAACGACTAAAGATGGTCTCTTCTATTGGGTGGATGGAAGTCCACTCGGTGATTTTAAATCATGGGCCAGCGGCAATCTTAATGGGAAATGCGTCTGTCTCGCAAACACTGCCGAGTTTGACTTCTTTAATTGGGACATCGATAACTGCTATGCTGAGGACGCGGGATGGATTTACTATCATATATGTAGCAAACAATTGTGAACCTCATTCGGGGTTTACATTGTCTGGGAAATCGGTAAAATTGCAGTTTTTGGAAAAAAGCAATAAAGCATAAGTGTGATCATATGGCATACATTAACATATAGAAAAGGAATGCTATATGGCATACCAAAACGGCTCGTGTGTATTTTCTCCATAAACAGCAACTTGGTCTGATTTGTGTGTTCCACGTATACAGCCATGCAGAAGGCATAGAACCCGAATGAGGTAAAGGACTTTTTTGCACCTGGGCGTTGGTCAGCATTTATAACATGACCTATAAAATCTTAAGCTTAATCAACACATCATGACAATGCAGATATCAGCTGTAACCGTAATTCAAATTGGCTTCTGCTTGCAATGTGAACATTTCGAATGTATTTTTGCACAAGTTTATAAAATAAAGCACCTTAAACTTTACTTCTAAAAGAAACCAGTTTACATTCGGTGCATGATTGCGCTAAGAAAACGTTTGACAACGGCATTCACAAGTAGCCATTTGGGTACACTTTCCTAATCTGCTATATCGATAAAATCAAATAAATTTCAGATCAATTTCTATAGTTTGGACAAACTTTATAAAGCTCTTCGCAATTTGTACTTTTGTACGTGAATTTACAGAAGTGCAGTGTGGAGAAGACATTTGTCATCGAAAGGACGACCTAGTCATCTATATTTACAACAACATTGGCACTAACTGGACAAATTCGAAAGGCAACTGCGAAAAGAACAACATGACATTGCTCATGATAAAGGATGAAGATACCAACGACTTTGTTCGCGACGTTCTTCTGAAAATGTACGCCGACAAGCCAACCTTGAACCATTGCTATTTCATCGGTTTGTCTAGAATTACTAACTCCAGTCCCTTCAAATGGGTTGATGGAAGTCCTCTAGACGATTTTCATCCATGGGCAGATAACGATCCTAGGGGAAATTGCGTCTGCCTCCCAAACACTGAAAAGTTTAACTTTTATTGGGACCTCGATTCATGCAACCAAGAGAACGTTAAATGGAGTTATTATTACATATGTGGCAGAAATTTTTGATT
Source organism: Ommatoiulus sabulosus (assembly GCA_034697705.1). Lineage (NCBI taxonomy): Eukaryota > Metazoa > Arthropoda > Diplopoda > Julida > Julidae > Ommatoiulus > Ommatoiulus sabulosus. Next base: position 9,177 of record JAQGAO010001060.1, on the reverse strand, counting down.
GCCTTTATCGGACGATGAAAATGCGAATGTTACCTATAACCAATGGACGTTTTGTTCCGAAAATACCGCAGCGCTCCCTGTGGTAGGGTTGATTTCCACCCGCCCTCAGCCACGCCCTACACTTGTAAACGAATCGTAGGCAACGTGTCACTCACCTGAGTTCTTTGGTTTCACGGGTTAATATGGGCGTGGATTCATCTCAGGGATCAACTCAACCAAAGAGCGGCGCTGAGGTATTTTCGGGGGAAAAATTACATGGAGTGCATGCACCTACTTATATTTCGTATACTGTGCTATAACTTTACACCTAACTTACAGTTGTATGCTGGTGCACCAGAATGGAAGGCTACTTACTATTACGTTCGCGAATAGTGTGTCAGAAAAGTAAAGACTGTATTTTTTAATACATGTAATTGCCCACTCAGCATTTAAAAGAAAAAATTATTCATTATTTTCACGATACACCCTTATGTAGCCTACTGCATTATTAATAAAAGGAATGCTATTCAAGGTTTAAAATGAAGATTTTACACTTCCGTTTGTATAACCACACGCACATGCAGAATTGGCTATAGTGCCTTTCCAGTAGCTTTCTCAGCTGCTTCAGCAGCTATTCTACAAGCTTTTATCAGCTCGTTGGCCGCCACTATTCCGAAAATAAGTGTACTAGCTGCGCACATCTTTTAATTTTATCAAAAGTGGCGTAAAAATTCCTAAATTCCCTATGTGCTAACACTTTAAGCAATAAAGATGAACAGCTATGGGGATAGTTTAACGAAATCATCCAAATCAAAAAATATAAAAATTACCTGTTCAAGTATTCTATAAATACATTTATTGCTAAATTAAATATCACACAAAAATTACTAATGACCTTTTGCCATGCTTTAGACAAGTAACGTCTATATCGTCTTAACTCGAGAGTGAAAGCGTTACATTTGAAAAGTATGTAACTTAATGTATTTCTGATGATCAAAGCAATTGATGTGAAAAATACACAGGAAGCTTAACTAAGTAATTGACAATGCTTTAAAACAACAGGGTGTAAAATCAACTTGCCGTAGTCAAACATTTCAGATTATTGAAATAGATATGTACATTGTACATGTATATAGCTTTGAAGACAATATGTATCTAACACAAACGAATACATGTATTAGGTTTTCTGTTGGCTGAACTTAGAAACTATACAGGCTTCTCCAGTAAAATGACTTTATAGTGGGTGCATGTTATATCATATAACGCAGTGTTAAACGAATGCGATTATATTAATAGTGTCCCTAGTCCAAAACCCTAACTGTTGGAAAACTAAATCCTATAGCACAGTGTAGCATTAAGGATTTTATTGGGAAAATTTCGCAAAACATACACTGTATATATTATATTACGATAGAAATTTAATACAAAACAAATCCTGTAGTTTTCGTTTTTAGAAGAGTCATATCTTAAGGGGAAACAAATCTGGAAGTTATAATACTTTTTTAAAATGAAAGTTCAGATTAATTTTTTTTTCTTATTCCCAAGGTATGGGATACATTGTAGATCGCCTTAAAAACACGGTTGATTTTTATCAGCAGTATCGTCAACTTGAACAAATTAAAGGTGTCTAAATCTGGGACTAAGACACTTTTGGTTAGCTTTGCTATTTCACAGACGCATAAATATATGGTTTGTCAATTTACCTCTAATGAATCACTTGACACCATTACCTCAAAGTCGTAAAAAATACACATAGCCATGCAGTTTTAGTACAATGTCATTGATTTGAGACCATATACTGGATTTAGATCATATAAAATATTGGCAAAAGGCGTATACTGTTAAAAATTGCAGTGTATTTTTGTCGATATAATGTAAATGGTGGGCTGTTTTTCAATTACACGTAGCTTGAATGAAATGCTTTTAAAGTTGGCAGAATTCAATATTGCTTTTTTAAGTAATGCATGGCGGGTGAAGGGAGGGATATAGGAAAGTTATGTCATAGGCACATTTAATTTCTACATTCTCCAAGCGCATTATCGCATAAGGGAACAGAATATCATTTTATTCAACGATATGACATTTCATAGGCATCTCGAATGATTTGCAGTAATATGGCAGATGAGTAAAAACCAAAAAGATATCTGGTCATTTACATTTACAACAGTGTTAGCACTACCTGGATAAACTCGAAAACCAACTGCGAGATGTACAACAACATGACATATTGCTCACGATAAAGGATAAAGAGACCAATGACTTCGTTCACGGGGTGTTCATCTTAAAATGTACGCCGACCAGCCCGCCTTGAAGCATTGCTATTTCATCGGTTTGTCTAGAACCAGCTACTCAGTTCCCTGGTCCCTTCAATCGGGTTGATGGAAGTCCAGTATAGGCGATTTTCAACCATGGACCAATGGCCCTCTTAATGGAAGATGTCTGTCTCTCAAATACTGTTAATTATTTTTATTTTTATTGGGACATCGACGGATGCGACTTGGATTGGAAATATTTTCACATTTTTGACGAAGTTTTTGATTGTTCATTGTATACGGTATTTTATTGTAAGAAACGTTACCTTTCGTTATACTTTTACACCTGACTTACATTTTTCTGCACCAAAAGGCGAAGCACATGGAAGGCTACTGTACGTTAATACATGTACGTTCGCGCGAAGACAAAAATTAATAGAACTACATTTTTTTAATAATTGTTCATGAAACTTTTCAAAACAAAAATTATCCTAATAATTAATATGATACAATATTATGTACTTGCATTATTAATAGCAGGAATGCTATTACAAATTTCATGTACTGCATGCATATCTACTGTATTTCTCATAAACCACTTATGCAACACTTTCTGTAGCAACTTGCCAAAGTGTATTCTTTATTCGCATTAGATGACTATAAAAACTAGGAAAGGCATGTACAGTATTCTCATCTTATTCAAAGAAATTCTACGAGAAATGTTGTAACAAGATTATAATTGTTGGGACCAGAGACATTTATATGATAAAATACAAAGGATGCTGAACTCACTTATTGATACTGTTTGTGTAAAACAATTTACTGTATTCAATAACGTCAGCTATAGCAGCAGAGGCGTAAATACAATCGCATATCTTATACAAAACTTCAGAAAGTCAGATAACTGAAGTAGCTTGCATGTATAAAAGAATATGTATCATAAATACACGTTTTAAAACAATCACGTTACTATCGTGAAGTCATAACAAAATGTACCGATGACATGCATAATACTGCACTGGCTAATGATTTAACCTGGAACAACGTGCACGACGTATATGTTTGGAAATGTACAACTTAAATTGTTCGTGCGTTGTCAGGGTATAATGGTAATTCTCCAAAATAATTTCTCGCATTCAAGTTCCCAAGAAGTTGCAAAAATTCTCCAATTCAAAGTGAAACTTCTCCAATTACAATGAACACTATATACAGAACATTAACATGAAGGGTACTAAACAAAAAAAAAAGAATTCGGTCTCCAAGACGCGCGTATAATGCCCACATGTTTTGCTTTCTGTTTTTCGCAACAATACAATGTACTCCGGATAAATTGATTTTCGAGAAAACAAGTCATAATAGAGCAAAAAGCATTCATTGCATACTGCATAATTAAGCTCCGTAAGGAATTACGTTGAACATAGCATCAAGTTGCATAATTCACTTATACAGTATGTTATTTCCATTCCTTCAACTGAACTTAGGAAAATCCCAATCTGATTGGTAGCAGTATAGTATTTATTAAAGCCTGATTGTTTCATTTAAGTAAAAGAAGCATTGCTCAGAACAATTCGTTGAGTTGGACGTTGCTACATAAGCGATTCTAAAAAATATATTTTAGCGATATTACAAAATTCCTTCAAGATGTTACATTTCGTGACGACGGTTATGGTTTTAAAATTCGCCTTAGTTAACGTCAATTCACAATTGGCGATTACATCTGCTCGATATGAAAAAATGGCGGACACAAGACTAGTGGACACAATGGAGAAGATCATTCCCGAAACCACTATTTCGGATTGCGTGATTTACTGCGCAAAAAATCTACGCTGTAAATCTATAAACTTTGCTAAAAGTGGAGAAAACATTGGATCATGCGAGATTTCCAGCGTGATGAGATACAGCGTTAAAGGCAAGAATATTTTAAAAGACGAACATTATGATCACTATTACATGGTACGTAGATATTTTATTACTTATATTTATGGATTTGATGCAACTGCATGCATGTCTGCGACTAATTTTGTACTAAAATATAAAACACGAAAAAATGAAAATTTGAATATAGTAAACCAAGAGTTCTATTAAGGTTGGACTCCATTTCTTTTAAACTTATCATCATGAGAAAATTAGTCTCCAAAAATGTTCAGAATCTACAAACTGATTTCAATGGCGATAGAAAATGAATGATATATACATTATTTATTAAAGGCTCATCATCTGTTATAATTATCATTAGTTTCAGGATGGGCCATGCGTTAATAATCCTTGCAAATATAGTGGTATATGCACTGAGAGCGAAAGCGAAAACGGTTTTACTTGTGACTGCCCAGAACCAATGGGAGGAGAAACATGTTCAGGTAAGATCACACCATATACGAAAAGACCAGTATGGTAACTCCGCCCACTTTTACCTAGCCATGAGCTCGCAGCTCCGCACAGGTATATTATAATGATAATGGGGAAAGTCGTTCACTTAAGTGAGTTACTCACTCCTAGGCCTACATGTATTTCACTCACCAAAGTAAACACTGAACTAGTTTGTCGTTCACTAGTTGGAACCGGGTTTTAATGAACTAGCGTGAATTGTCGTTCACATACGCACTGGTTCTTTTTTTCGTTCACTCAATCATACATTATCGTGTGGCACGCGTCACTCGTTCTGGTGGTTTCAACATCAAAGGTGCCGACACGGAGTGATCCCACTGGTCTTTTCGTATACTGTGGGTAAGATTGTCATGCAATTACTAACGTGGATATAATTTAATTGAGAAAAACTTCTTTAAAATAACGTTTGATCACAAGCTACATGTAAAAACGTTAATAGAAAAAGATGTTGTGTACACATAAAAATATTGATGAATGGCAATGTTAAACATTTTGTAATGCATTTTGACGATATTATGTTAATGGTTGGCTGATTTTTTAAATACACTGTAGGCCGATTAAAATGCTTCTTAAGATATCGGAATTTAATATTCACCAACTTCACATATCTCTATTCGCAAAAGAGACATACGTATTACATTTTATTCGTGGTAGCCTCGCATATGTGCAAAAGTGATATGAAAGATTGCCAATAGTTCGAATATAGTTTTAAAACTCTCCGTAACTTTGTACTTTTGTACGTCAATTTACAGAAGTGCAGTGTGAAGGAGAAATTTGTCACCAAAAAGAACGTCTGGTCATTTATATTTACAACAGTGTAAGTACTACCTGGTCAAATTCGAAAACCAACTGCGAAAAGAAAAACATGACATTGCTCATGATAAAGGATGAAGAGACCAACGATTTCGTTCGTGGTGTTTTTCTGAAAATGTACGCCAACAAGCCTACATTGAAACATTGCTTTTTCATCGGTTTGTCTAGAACTACTGAAACAGATCCCTTCAATTGGGTTGATGGAAGTCAACTAGGCAATTTTCAGCCATGGGCTGAGCCTGATGACGTACAAAGTGGAAAATGCGTCTGTCTCCCAAACACTGCAGAGTTTAACTTTTATTGGGACATCGATAGCTGCAACCTTGAGAACACTAAATGGAAATATTTTTACATATGTGGTAGACAATTTTGATTGCGAATGTCATCTTCATATAATTTTACACCTGATTTAAATTTGTCTGCACTAGAAGGCTAAGCACAGATAATGCTATTATTATGTACGCGGTTAAGTGTGTCATAAAAGCAATGGTACTACATTTTTAATAATTTTCAATTCAACATTTCAAAGAAAAAAATTAGTCCAGTTATTTTTATGATGCGCTGTAGGCTATACTACATTATTAATAGCAAGAATGCTATTCAAGTTTTCAACTAAATATTCCTCTAAAGTATTTCAAATAATGTTTTTGCATGTCCGTTTAAATAGCCATACAGCATTTACTGTAGCACCTTACCAAAGTGCACATGTATTAGTTTATTTAGTTATTCGCATTATCTGACGCTAATTCATAAAAGTAGAATACATAATCTACTCTCATCTTGCTCAATGAAATACCCCAAGAAATTTCCCGCCAGCAGCATGTAACCATTCCTCATTTGGCTATTACAATTGTATAATGTACATGTAACATGTATCAGTTCGTTGGTCACAACTAGCCCGAAAATAAGTGTTCTGCAGCGAGCCTGCGCACATCTTTAAATTTTATCAAAAGTGGTGCGGAAATGGGCATTTGCGAAATTTCCATGCGTAAAGTCAAGTATGGAATGTTGTGAAATAAGAAAACTGCGATTATTTTTATGGTATGTACAATGTATTGACATTGCACATACCATGCACATACATTAACCGATGATTGAATTTTTTTTTAAATGAGCAATACGAGTTCCCGATTTTTTTAGTCCGGACCATACGTAGTAAAAACCATGCTAACCTCACATATGTGCAGTGCAGTGATATGAAAGATTGTCAATAGTTCGAATATACTTTATAAAACTTTCCATAACTTTGTACTTTGCGACGTCAATTTACAGAAGTGCAGTAAAGGAGAAATTTGTCACCAAAAAGAACGTCTGGTCATTTATATTTACAACAGTGTTAGTACTACCTGGTCAAATTCGAAAACCAACTGCGTAAAGAACTACATGACATTGCTCATGATAAAGGATGAAGAGTCCAACGATTTCGTTTGTGGTGTTCTTCTGAAAATGTACGCCAACAAGCCTGCCTAATTGAAACATTGCTTTGTCCTCGGTTTGTCTAAAACTATACTGACCCAGGTCCCTTCAATTGGGTTGATGGAAATCCATTAGGCGATTATCAGCATTGGGGAAATGACGAACCAATTGGAAAATGCGTCCGTCTCCCAAACACTGCAGTTTAATTTTTATTGGGACATCGATAATTTCAACCTTGAGAACTCATATACATTATTACATTATTACATTCTCATATAGGTGTGCAGGGTGTTGTCAAAAAGTAACGCTAATACATTTTTAAATTATTCTAAATTCAACATTTCAAAGAAAAATGTTAATCATTATTTTTATGATACTACTTTATAATAAATTATTAATAACTGGAGGACTGTTAAATATTTCACAAGATTCAGCAAATCCGATTAAATAGCCATACAGTACATTATTTTCTCTAACACCTTGCCAAAGTGTATTCATTATTCGCACAATATCTGACTATAAAAAATGGAACGCATTTACTCTCATTTTGTTCCAAGAATGCCTCCGAGAATTTTTCAAGAAAGTTTCTGCCAGCAGCAAAGCAACGTCCTCAATTGGCTAATCCGCTGATACATATGATCAAATACATGTAAATGTACCGCAGTGTGAAGTTTTCTGCGCACCGCTTTTAAATTTGCAACAAAACTGGTACAAAAGTGGTGGAGCATTAGGCAACTGCGAAATTATCAAGCATACTGTATACATGTAGTCATAGATAATGTTGTAAAAGGCGGAAACTGTGATTATTTTGATAAGGCACATGTACGTGCAACGTCACTATCATACAGTATACTGTATGAGCAATACGAGTTGCCAATTTTTTTATTGCGGACAAGCGGCAGACTTGCCAGGGTAACAGTGGGAAATGGGCCCCTAGTCTTCGGCCCCCTTCCCAATTATAGCCTAATTGTTTTGGGGGTGGGTCCCTTTTGGCTTCTGGCAACCAATATATTGTAGACCTAGTCCGCCACTGGTTCAAACCATGCGTAAAACCCATGCTAACGCATTAAAATTATCCGATTTCAATGGGAGAGAATACCTGTCCTGGTACTATAAAATACGTTTATTATTAAATAAATAGTACAATAAAAATTACTAATGATCTATCGTATAAATGCTTTTGATAACGTAACGTTAACGTGTTATTAGAGAGAATCTCATTACTGCTTAATTTCGAGAGCGAAATCGTTAGATTTGAAAAGTGTGTAATTTTTAAGTTAAATGTTGTAAATTAATTTAATAACTAGTACTAATGGCCGACTTCCATGGGCAGCAGTCAATTGTTGTATCGAAATGTATAGATCATGTAATCAATTTTATTTTCTCAAAATAAATCGCTGAAAACGTCAACTTTGGATAGTTACTTGCGTGGCGATGCAGCTCTTGGCAGACGTTATCAATAAGTATTAAAACAGAAGTCGAGGTACAGTAGAACATGTTTTCTTTGAACGGACCATATATAGGCTCTCAATTTTCAAGACTCTCCTAAACAAATTAAATTGAGTCCTTACCTTCATTGAAGTTACTGTACTTAATTCGTAAAGTCAACTGTTGTTGCTTTATTTTACCTAGCACATTACTGTCCCTAGCGTTTTAAATTCAAGTTTGATCACGACCATATCTTGATTTAGCGAAGCCGATTTGATCGCAGTATACAAGTAGATGCATATCGTTCGGGTGCGTGTCCACTATACAGAAAACTAGGCTAGTTTTTGACTAACGAGAACGGAAAGGGAGTGAGTGTCGCAACATTGCTAGTGCCGAGTAGGTGCCGAGCGATGTTGCCGACGTCGGAACTGTGTATGCGACACTGACTCCCTTTCGGTTCTCGTTAGTCAAAAACTAGCCTGCTTTTCTGTATAGTGGACACGCCCCCATATGGATATTATTTGCGTCGGACTTGGTACAATAATTTATTTCCTGAAACCAGTAAGCATAGCACATTCTTAAAATTGTTTAGGGGAGGAATAATCACTGTGGAATAACGCATATTTTTTAACATAACAGAAAAACATATTTAAAATAATTCTATTAATGTGAATTTTTTGTAATATTTTTATGGTTTGATCATTTTTGCGACTCTTGACCTTTTCTAAAATGTTTGCAATTTCAGTAAGTACAATGAAATATAAATTTTATTAGTTTCCTGAACAAAGGAAACTTGGGTACGAACACGGTGAACTTGTTTCCAGTCGCTTGCAAACCAGTGTCGCTAAGTGGTATTGCAGACGCATACCACTAAACGACACTGTTTGGCGCTAAAACCAGTGTC
>JAQGAO010001059.1:0-26936 GCA_034697705.1 Ommatoiulus sabulosus | reverse complement strand
AATTTTTATTTATTAAACACACAATTATCTGACAACATGCACATTGACTCGTTCAATAACAAAATTTTGCAATTCTATACACATAAGCATTCTTAAGGCTCTGGATTTTACTTTCGATTTCTTCTTCCACTGGGTATAGGTAGTCATTTCACCAAATAATAATTTTAGCCTGACCTCAACCTGACTTTGCCTGACTTTTTCAGTTTTGCCTGATTTTGCCTGACTTCGCAGGTCAGTAGCAACCCTGAATATATGAAATTCAAAGAATGATACACGTGACGTCACATGCATGTAATCTCTAAACGGACGGACTTCACACTCCAAAAAGCATTCTCAGATCTTGCAACGACAGAGATGATTTCTTCATCGAGTGCCCGCTAAGAACATTCTCAGCCATCTTCTTCTTTCGTTCCTGCAACTCGACGATTTTCATCTCCACCGTGTCCTTGCAAAGGAACCTTTAAAAAAAGAAAGATTTGAGGAAAAACGTTAATTAAAGTATGATCTCACATTAACAAATTTATTGACGACAAGCACGCTTAATTCTTTTTAAAAAACTGTCTTTGAATTTTTCTTAAAAAACTGCTAAAGAAAATTTCAATTTTCGAAATATGCGTAAGATCGAACGAATAACACGCGCATCACCACCAACTCATCCCCTAAACTTAATTTCCTTAAATATTTGTCTGTAATATTTAACCGAGTAAATACTGAGGTACCTTTGTTTATAAACATGCCTACCTGTGGATATGGACATCCCTCGTCTGTCCAACTCTGTGGATTCGGTCACACACTTGGCTCTCCAAAGCAGGATTCCTAAAGAATCAAAACTGAGGCTAAACAGCTCGGCACCGAAAACGAAATTTAACGGGTGATCTAATTTAAAAAAAAATTCCTCACCAATGAATGTCAAGTAGAAAAAGATGACTTCCGCCGATCAAGTTGAGTCCCACGCCACCAGCTTTCAAGGACAGTAGCATAACCTTTCAAATACGAACGAGAAATATGCTCAGTCAGAAATGCTACACGCGCGGCACGCTTACCAAATGCAATTTAAATTCAAAATTAAGAAGATACCCTTGGTCCAGAGGAAACTGAATTGAACTGCTCAACAGCCTTCGCACGTTCCGGAATGGCCACATCGCCACGAATACTGCAGAAGGAGATTTTTGCCATGTCAAGGTGCACAGCCACAATGTCCAATAACGACGTCCATTGTGATACAACGACGCTGCAGAAAAGCAAAGTGTTTCGACAAAAACGCAAATTTAGTAAATTGATGATGCGGCATTTTCTCTCGAAATTGAGCATATCCTCATTTATGTTGCCTTAAAAAACTTTTGTATCATCTTCAATCTTAGTCGCCAAATTCTAAGTACAATTCGTAATTTTTTAGTACTTTTAGTACAGTTTAAAGTTTCTGCTACGCATATAAAAATTCATACCACAATTTGACAAATTCCAATTTTAGCGCCATATTCTTAAAATTTCAAAACGTTATCCAAGATAATCACCTTTTAGTTGGCCGGCTCGGATCTGACGTTGTTTGCAATTCCTTCAATTTTGAAAGCAAAGCTAATACCTGAAACATAGGCACATGATTATGATTTATTATGACACTTCTAAAGTTAGAACCTGCAATGTTACAAATAATTTCCTTAATTAACAAATGAGTAGATCAACAAAATTTCTTTTTCCTCAATTTAGAGTAAAGCATATTAAAAACACAACTTAAAATCGAATGTGAAACTAGTTGGAAAACCAATTATTTTGGTAAACAAAAACTGTATGGTTATCATTTGCCATTGTTATTAAATTTTAGCAATGAAATACATTTTGTAAAGCATTGTTTATCATAATAATTAAACCCCAAGAGAAAGAAAGATTCATAAAATTTGGACCGAGAAAAATTTGTAATACTTTTACATAATCTTAGTTTTCAAATCTGTTCAGAAATGAAAAAAAGCAGTAAACGTTGCATGCAAATATTCCATTGTTATTCTCAGTAATGATACAAATGAATGAATTTTTCTAACTTGTTAAATAAATTCCTACATTACACTTCAACTGTTAAAGTAAAGAGAAAGATACCTTTGTACTGCTGTAAGTTTTTTTGAAAGATGGCCCCAGTGGGACTTTTGAATCGACGAGTACTTGACTGACTGAATCAGCAGCTGCCAAAGTCGGTGGAAATTCACTTTTGACCTTTGTCTCTCCCGTTAAGTTTAATCCCTGCAGCTGATTAACAATATCATCGATTCCCTCTACACCTTCGATGGCATTGGCTTCGATGATGCTCTCCAAAAGGCTCAAGTGGCAGCAACATTGCTGCAAGCGGAGCAGAAACACCAGAATTGATGCCATGTTGGCGCCTTTCCCGATGTTCGCCGTAAGGGTGTGTCCTACGAGGCGAAAAAAACAACAACTCAAAAATGAATTTAAAGTTTAGCTTTCATTTCAGTAAAATTAATTTTCCCATTGCAAAACAAATTTCTAATGGATACTTTCTAGCTGTTAACCAAATTTAATATTTTGATAAAATATTGTTGTGAGAAATCATTTTTCAACGAGACTTCATGAGTTCAAAACAATCTACATCTATCCACGCGAATGAGTTTGGCTACAAATTCTGTTAGCGGAAATTAATTTAAAATATTTCGTTGAAAAAAAGATGGACTATTAAATGTGCAAAAAATTAAGACGAACAGGAGATTAACGTGTATATAAGTGGACAACTTGCCTGCCATATTTGTCACACCACCACTCGGTCCAATTGCTACACTCGTTTGCACTTCTTTCTTCAAATAATTAGTCAGAACAACTCTGGAAAAAATGTTCAGCTTTAAATAGCGGTTTCGAGTAAAGGTATGCTTCGAATGAGAAGGGCTCACTTCGACATGCCGAACAACAAGTCATAGATGGTTTTTTCATCATCGACCAGTTGCAAGTAGATGTCATGAAATTCTTTTGATGGAAGCGATACCTAAAAGTGCAAAAACATTTATTTTTTGGCAGTTGTGCTGCGTGCAAATTATGCGATGCTGTAGAAGATCGGGCCTCTTTTTTCAAATTCAAATAAATGTTTGCTACTGAAGTTATTAGCAGACTGATAATGCGCCGAAGCAACCGAGGCACAGTCAAAACGTTTCCTCACCAATCGTTTTCCATTGGTCCCAGTTTGGTCCTTTGTTCTTCGCAGTAACAGACTATTTACAATAGTCGCCAGACGCTCTTGGCCTTGCGCTGATGAAGGAAATGCAACAACTCAAGTTAAGCAACAAGTACTCATTTTCTTTTGCATAAACCATGTGTTTGACATGATTTTACTCGAATGAATTTTGTTGACAAAATTTGCACCAAAAATTCAGTCGCGCAAAAATGTTTTGTTGATTAAAAATTCAACATTTTTATCATAACAAGATGTCAGCCATCTAAAAGTACTCACCAGAGCCATTGTCAACCCAGTACTTCCAGATCTTTTGTTCGTCAAATGGAGAACATCTCAGAAACCTTCAAAATAACAGTATGAATTTAAAAACTTCCACAATTTTAGCATTTTTGTGATGAATATGTTTATAGCGAACTCACTTCAATAAGGAGAACATGTCCATCAGACGGTTGTGAATGGGCGTTCCCGAGATGACCCAGCGGCGGCCACCTCTCAGCCGGCAGACGGCCTGATTGGTGCTGGTTTTGGGGTTTTTTATGACGTGGCCTTCATCCAGGATAATTCGGCGGAAGCCAAGTTGCAATAGTGGTGAAGTTCTCTTGCTTCGAGCTTTAGGCTTTGAAGCCTGAAAGGGAAAATTGTTAATGTGCATATTTTACAAAATAGCAACTTTTCATAAAAATGTAACCATATATTATTGCCCAATGCATATATTTTAAATGATAAATACAGCTGAGCAGCTGTGGACTTTTTCTTAAGAAATTTTTCACAAATATTGACTTGCTTAGGAAAGTGCACAAGTAAAGCCGTTAAAGTTGGTGAGACATTTCATCCAAATGATATTCAATTAAGCCAGAGACCAAATCATTATGTTTGCTTTTTTTTAAAAAAAAAAAATACCACAATAACGCTAAAACTAACAGAGTTAGTGCCAAAGTGGGGAATTCCACATGTACAACCTAACAATTTTGTACACGTAGTAACACGTATAAAACCAATATCAAATATAGTCCTTTATTCAATCCTCCATTTATCAAAGATTTTAATGTTATGCAATATGCTATGCCATGCCACCATAAAAATTTCAAAATATATTTCAGTTTTTCACCTATTGCAAAAAATATGTACAAACAACGATTTCCCCAATGAAAAAGTTTGAAATAACTATACCGTAGCTATTGCTGGCCCATCCTCTAACAGTGGGATCTCACTCCGAACCGTATCATAAGTGACCACGACAATGTCGTACGATGCAATCCTACGAATAAAAATAAAAAATCGATGCAACAATTCACTCATACGTGGTACACATACAGGCCATTTTAATCATCTCACTTTAAGTAGCTGGTAGTTCTGTTGGGACCATGGTACACCAAAACGGACAGAGTTGATGACTGCACGTGCCTCTTGACCTCTCCTTCCCAATGATGCAGAAGTGAAGCAGGACAGACCACGAGCGTGGTATCTGTCGTCTTCAAAGATCCATCATCACCTAATAAGAATTATTAAGAAATCTAAAAATTTACATTATAGGATCATTCTTTATTTTGCTCTATGTTTTGGTACTATATTTGCCAGGACTTCTTCATAACACGTACAACAATTTTGAAGATTAGTTACATTTGATACAGATATTGTATGAAACAAATTACCATTATATACTATAAGCTAACCACGTTAATTCCTATCCTAAACCTTAGAACAAATTTACTTAACATTTAATTAACACATTTACCCAATTTAATTGCTTGTGGAATGGCAAAAGTTGCGCAGAATTACTCGTTATTCGTCAAAAAAGCAAATGTAGTGCCAAAATGTTGAACAAAATAAAGTAAAACTCGGTTGCGGATAATTAGGTCTTGCTATCGGAAACATTATATCATCGAACCGAGTTGATAAATTAGTACAAAATTGGCAGGTTAATTACACATTACAGGTACCTTCTTTCTCTTTGGAAGCTTTGGCGGAGTCCACTCCTTCCTTACGAACATTGTCCTCAATATCCTTAAGTACCAATGCAATCATCGTCAAGGTTTTTCCCAATCCCATGTCGTCAGCTATAGTAAAACACAAAATGAGTATCGTGATCGCCGCAACGCGATATACCCTTAAATTGGCAAATAGGAATCATGTACCGAAATCTCCGAACACCTTACCTAAAATTCCTCCAGGGGGATGCTGGGTTTCCCTCCAGAGCAGCCATGCCAAAGCTTGCCTTTGGTGTATCATTAGTGGGTTTTTTAAGCAGAGGGGTTCGGCCGCTTCGTAAGATTCCGTAGGCTTTGTTTCCAAGGATCTATCGCAAAAATCGTTAAAGCCAATTTTTCAGCAGAATTTATGTAGAAAATAGTAAAATTTCTATAAAATGAGATTTTACAGGTAGGTTGGGATTAGGGCTATAGGGCACATGAGCAAACCAAACAACGACTGGCAGCGCAATACACTTTATACACATGGATCCATTCTTGGAACAGATTCTAAACGTATAAATCTAATTCCTCGTGACAAACATTTGAAAAAGGAGCCCTACTTGTGTAATTGTTCCACAGCCTCCTTTGACACTGCGACGATTTCTCGCTTGAGATCGGGATTCAAATTGCCAACGTAAATTTGTTTGTAAGCCGGATGATCTATAAAATGCCAAACGTAACAACTTAAAACTGACATGTGACCCCTGGTTTGCTTCTAATATGAAGTGTAACCTTCACGCACCTGCATACAGTCGGTTGAAATGTTGGGAAGTCGGCTGGTTGACGTTCGGCTTATGTTGGACATTTTCCTTATCAACATTTATTTGGTCAGGTATATAGGGCTGCAGTCGCATTTTGGCAATTTTCTCTTCAAGCAGTCGGATATTTTCAGAAAGCTTTCTCCCACCATCTGGGAGTTGCGTCAAATTCAATTTAGATAGTAACTTCTGTAAACAAGTTGCATAATTGGATTAAAGCAGATTGCAAAGGTTATTTCTAGATTGAAAAACACAATCATTATCAAAGGAAAATCTTTTTGGCACCTTCAGAAAATAAAAGCTTTCCCGAATCAGGTTTTACATAAAAATGTTCCCCATTTTTGAAAAAATAATTTAAAAAAACAGTATTGCATATATCAACACAAAACAATTATTGTTACTTTGTGTTATTGGAAAACACAAAGTAACGCTTGCAATAATGACATTTCTAATGAGTTAGAACTGCAGTCGTTCCTTAAACATTGTGTAAGACACAAAAAGTAATCTTTCACATTTTGAAACAGCAATACATACCTTTTGTGCATCTAAATAGCTCTGTAGCTCAGCAATCTTAGGATTTGACTTTGCATTATTAAAATTAACAGCAGGAATATTATCATATCTTGCAACAAGTTCTACTTCCGAATTCACAGGTTTTGGCACCTCAAGCTTTGCCACCATTTCAACTTTTGAGGCAACAGGTTTTAGTGTGTTTTCAACTTTAGAAGGTACAGATTTCTCGAGTTTCAGCCTTTGATCATCTAGCTTATTTTCCAGCTTCAGAGAAGCACTTGCAATCTTTGATGAAGAAAAATTAACAAAACAACTATAAAATTCATATTAAACTTTTGTCGTAAACTATTGAAAATATTATATTATACCTGCTTGGCCTGCTGTTGGAAACCGCACCAATTATTGGCAGATTTGGCTTTTGACACCTTACAACGATAATAATATCTGGAAACAAGATTAAAATTGTAATGACACGTTGTTTTATGCTATTTTTTCATCCGGTAAAATTATTTTGAATAGCCGTTTGATTTCCTTTACAGGAAATGAAAACCTTCTGATTTTGAGTCTCTCATTGGATATCATATTGGATTTTCTAACGATATCAATTTCCTAGCAATAATTTACCAAAACTGAGTAAACGCTCTGAATTTTCTGTTAAATAGTTCATCAGAAGAAAATGGCTATACATTTCGGTAAAGATGTTATTTCTAAAATAAATTGAATGAATGCTTTTATTGACATTTTACTTTTTCTTAGAAATGTGCAATTTCAAAACATTGACAAGTTAATTTTTTTATAACGTAAACCTATATTATTTTAAAATAGTGAATAGATCAAGATTGATACCATACCTAGTATTTTTTGGAGAAAAATCATAATAGGCTTGCAGCTCAATCATTTCTCCTGGATGGTGTGGGCAAGCAACAGGCTGGAGACTAGAGAATTGGATGACGACACAAAACATACAAAAATAACTGAGGCATATACATATGAAATTTGATGGGCATATAATTTAGGGGTAACCAAATTTGTCCATTAAAAGTAGGAATTTTTGTTTTATTATGGGTGCTCAGAAACTCACCTGGATTGTTTACTAAAACCGCATTGCTGTATTTGACTGCAAACATAAAAGCTCCTTTTATAGCTGGGATTATCAGAATTGGTCCCAGTCTTAATGAAGCAAAAACAACCTGCGACAAAATGAAATTTTAATAAAAGGTCACAAAAGAGTCTGGACTTTTACATCCAACCATGCTACATGACGTAAAATATTAAACCAAAAATAAAATTGTTTAATTTGACAACCTCAATAAAACAACCTAACAGATAAGTATTTAATAGAGGAAAAGATCATAAAGTAATAAGACTACGTCACAAGTAGCACGGCAAATCAACAGATTTCACCTGCAGCAAATTTGTTCCAAGCCAGACATGCAGAACATATTGACAATGGCATTAATTGCAAAGACTATCTTTTTGAATTCAATTCCAAATAATGAAACTATAAGTTATTTGTTTAAAAGTTTTCTCCTTCCAAAACTTGAGCAGTGTTCTCAAAGTTTCCGTATGTGACATGTTATTCATTGTCCCTTGCAGATTTTACAAAAGAAAATGTCGACCAGGGTGGCCCCAAAATTTTCATTTTCAATTTCCCTGACCAAAACTAATATTACTCGTTAATGCATATCAATTTTTTTGTCATAATGAAAAATAAAATAACAATTGCAACGAGAAGCTTGGCAAAACACTAGATTTTGTTACAAGTCTAGCTGGGAATTCTAGGGTGGATTGAAGAGGACTGGGGATGGAGCTGCTAGCAGACAGTGCAGGGATAGCATTTTGCTTTTATTTGGGAAAATTTCCCTGACATTTCCATGACTTCCCTGACCACTACTGTTTCCCTGACTTCCCTGGCTTGTGGCCACCCTGAATAACATGTTTCGGTTAGCATTTAATCACTGCAGTGGGTTACATTCTCAAAAGGTCGGTGAATCATAAATAAATGCACCAAACTTATTGCAAGACCATATCCACATTTATCAATGCATGATATTGCTCCTACACAAATTTAAATAAACCATGGATTATACACAGGGTTCCCCCAAAAATTTAATTTTCCATTTCCCTGACTTTTCCAGATTTAAAAAAATTTCCCTGACAAATGACAATGTGAAAAATTCACATATTTTGCAAAATCGACGTTGGAATTTTTTTTTTCAAAATTTACTAACGACGATTTTGAAAACTTACATAGAAATGTTTTTAAAAATATAAAAAAATTGCATAAAATTTCTCTAAAATTTTGTGACCATTTTGTATTCGGAAAGTGTTAGAAAAAGAAGTTGTCCTCGGAAAACGTGGAAAATTTGTACACGGAAAACGTGGAAAATTTTGCAAAGTTGTCCTCGGAAAATGTGAAAAATTTTGCAAAGTTATTTACGGAAAACGTGGAAAATTTTGCAAATTTGTACTTGGAAAAACGGGAAATTTTTTGCAAATTTGTACACGGAAAACGTAGAAAATTTTGAAAATTTGTACTCGGAAAATGGGCCCTGAGCTTTTCCCTGACTTTTCCAGGTCTGGGGGGAACCCTGTTACAGTACAACAGTACTATTGGATGCAAAATAATTTGGATCTGACGTACGTGACATCGCACGAGATGGCACATTTTGTTGAATACAAATGAATGAAAAGTGTACTCGTACGTACCATATTTGAGAGTCCCCTATAAAATAGGTATGCGCAGGTACTGTAATTATAACTTCATCCCAGGATTCTCAATTCGCCCTAGGCACGCAACTTTGAACACAGTCGCTTTTGTAGTCAGGTTGCCCAAAAATGTGTACAGTTAAATTGAAAATAAAGTGATTAAAATTTAATAACTCATTATAACATATGACATTAACCAATTTAAAAACTCCTTAATTAACTTTAAAGGCAATTAAGGTAATTAAATTAGTATGTGACTAAAGGGACTTAAGGCACTCTCATTATCGAGTGTTCTTGCGATAAAATTCATGTTATTCCATCACTGAGCTCATTATAGAAAGCCATTTTTAACAACATTTACGTATATGTACAGTATACATGTATACATGTTTAAAAGATATATATATCACAGAATATCACATTTAAGTACCTCGAAGAAAGGGCTTTTAAAAAACAAGTACATCTAGCTTGTACACAAAGCATACCGTATTAAGGAACATGCCTTAATGGAATAATGCTTAAGGTCAACATCATGAAAAGACTCAAATTGACATCTTCACGTGGTCGGTAATATAAATATTCAATAAACAATTTCTACGATCAAATTGCTGTAAAATAGCGACGTTTTTGTAGTCGTGTTACAAGCTATGTTTGGTTTGATTCTGTTGTAATTCTGTTGCATAGGAGCTTGAGTAAAGGCACATGGTGCCGAAACGTCGCTATTTTACAGCAATTTGGTCGTAGAAATTGTTTATTGAATATGATGAAAAGACGTTTCCTATACACATGTACATGTACAGTAAACACTATGTATATTAGATGACTTGAATGTCAAAAAATAAAATCGATTATGGTGAGTTTGGCCGGCAAAGACGGCGCTCTCATATCACACGTTAATTCTATATATAGTTTTGTTAATACAGTACTTGTAAGAAAAATTCCTTTGCATTTTCTGCCCTTGGGCACAATGAGAATCTCATGTTTTTAGTGCAAAATATTGTCACAATTTTGCAAATGTGTGCTCTGAGA
This sequence comes from Ommatoiulus sabulosus, assembly GCA_034697705.1. NCBI lineage: Eukaryota > Metazoa > Arthropoda > Diplopoda > Julida > Julidae > Ommatoiulus > Ommatoiulus sabulosus. The sequence goes on along the minus strand of JAQGAO010001059.1, from coordinate 16,788 downwards.
ACCTAGAGAATTTTGCAAATTTGTACTCTGAGAACCTAGAGAATTTTGCAAATTTGTACATGGAAAATGTGGAAATTTTTTCAAATGTGTAGGCCTACTTGGAAAACCTAGAGAATTTTTGCAAATTTTTACATGGAAAAGGTGGAAAATTTAACGAAAGTATGCTGTGAAAATGTAGAAAATTTTGCAAATTTGTACTCAGAAAATGGGCCCTGAGCTAACCATGTATAGCAGTATTAATTTTAGATCGCCATGGCTGCGTTGAAATTCCCTGACTTTTTTTTAAAATAAGCCATTCTTCCCTGACTTTTCCAGACATTTACAAGTTACCTGATATTTCCAGGTTTTCCAGGTCTGGAAAAAATTCCATGAATTCCCCAATAAATTCAATTTGCTCTTATCTCATGAACAAGTGTTTTTCTTTTCCTCAATCTCTTGGATATCATCCTTGGCCTTTAGGTTTTCCAAGACCAATTCTTCCTTAACAGTTTTTTTCATAGCCTTTTCCTGCCTGGCCTTCTTCGGACATTGGCATGCAGAGCACTATAGAGCAGTCAGTCATCATAACTGGAGTAACTAACTTTTGAAACAACATTTCATTGCATTCTTTCAGACAAACTCTCAAATCAACCTTTGTGAAACAAGGCTCTCCTCTAAAAGATTACCAGCTAGGCACTGCTTATTTATTGAAAAACCACGTTCAACATCAGCTTGTCCAGCAAAAAAGATTAAAGACATTTTTATAATATCCACCATCTCTTCGAAATTCTTTCATGCGGTCATAAACCACGCTTCCCTTCTTAAACTTTGCCTGGTATACTCTCTTTTATGGACATCTACATCCATTGGTTCAATACGACGGATGTTTACAAAAAGCACATCAACACGTGGCTTTTTAGCATCTTGGCATTGAGCACCATTTGAGCTACATGCAGTGCTGCAAAACTACACTTGAACTTGAGCTAGAATCAGCTAATATTGTTATACTGCACTTGCACTAAGGTAAAGGCAATGTTGTCAAAGATTGTTTGGAGGGTGTTTAGGACTTTTCTGAATATTTAGCACTTTTTTTAGAACTTTTAGGACTTGTTTGCCACCCTGATTTAATGAAACAAATATATAGAGATAATTCAAAATCGATACGTAGTGAAGCGTCATTCCAGTTCATGTGCAATCCTTTTCGTTCCTGTTTACTTATTTTTATATATAAAAAAACATTGGGGACAGCGATAAGAATTTTAAGCTACGTACCGAATAACTTCTATTTCTTTGAAATAGGGTATTTGCATGCTCACGTTTTTGAATTACACGTACAGGTACTGTATATATATAGCTTGTACAAGTACATTATAAGGCTAGTCTTAAATATACATGTACGAAGATAGAAAATAATATTAATAAAATTACATTTTGCCACGATTCCACCGAAAAACGGAGTTTATGGAAAGTCTCTATAGTCTCACTGTAATCAAATTGCCTTAATTGACATTAAAGTTACGAAGCTATTAAATTTGCTGATGCAAATGGTCATCAGAAAAATAAATGAGGAATAAGAGAAGTGGACAAGAGCAAATGCGGTTATACTGTACGTACAGTATTGCATTTTCAAGTAATAAAAATAAGAAGAATTGTAAATTAATTTCCTCTAACAAACCCGATATGTTCGGTTTGAAATTCAATCACCCCATCAACAGTATCATGCACGCAATATTAATTCGTTCATAAATACATGCATGTACAGATTACGCTATAACAAAACTCTCCCACACAATGTACCTAGCTCGGTATCTATTGTATAAACTATCAGAAAAGCAATTACCAAACATTCGTTAATATATAGTGTACTGAAAGCTGATGATCGCATTAAAACCAATAAGTCTAATTATGGTAAAACTTCCGGCCTTTACACAGTGAAACTCAGTGAATTTCTCACATGTTTTCATGTACCATCAACTTTTCCCATGCAGACAAAATTTGAGGAAGCCTTCAGCATCGTAATAGGTTGGAGATCTTCCTCAAAGCCTCCGAAGCAAAATACACGGTGTTTAGGTAATAAAATAATTAACAATGAAGATAATACTGTAGGTGCATATTTTAAGTAAGGTCAAAAACTAGCCACCGGTAGCCAGCCACTGTCCATTTTTTAAGAAAAACTAACCTTACAGGCCTTGCATGCATGCTTAGACCAAGGCAAGCGGCGTTACACACAATCGTCCTACCTTAACTCAGCGAGTCCTCCCCTTCTTCAACCGCACACATACACAATAATTAGGTTGTTTTAGTTTAGTAATGGGTAGGTCAGTAGCGTGAGAACGACAAAAGAACCGAGGTCTGCAGGGAAACTTAAAGGTTAATAACAGCGGGCGTGAGATTTGCTTTCATTTACTTCTGACAGGACTAAGAATATGATAAAAAATTGCGTGAATTATTATAAAAAACTGCCCGATTTCTTTTAAATATGTAAGCATGCCAAAGATGGCGTCTTATGCTTATTCACGCTACAAATATCTTGCCAGTCAAGTCGAAAGAGCAAGGGCTTCGAGGTGGTCAATCGAAGATTCACACATGCATGGGTATGGGTACTCAATAAAATTGTCAGGTTCAACATTTCAAACGCAGCACTTTGAAAGTATAGAGTATATGGGACGGGATGTTCGTGGAAAATTCTTGCACGGTCTATCAAGCTTGGTGCTTGAGGAAACTGCGAGAAACAAACCCACATACTGTGCACGTATACAAGTGTGAAACCGCGTAAATATTTATTGCCGAATTTGTGAAACGTCAGACCCATGCATGAAAGCATAAATACGAACAGAATATAGCCCAATTGCTATATAAACTAGGTGTTAAAATATGGAGCCTATATATTCGGCCAATAAAAAATTAACCAAGTTCTGCAAAATCAAAGACAATTCAACGTCACAGACTTAGTTTTTATTGAACCACAAATTCATCCGTAAAGCATATACTGCGGATATCTACAAATTGTTCATTTAATAGTTTATTCAAATGTTACTCAGCAGATATATTTTTACGGCTTATTAAACTTTTTTAAGAAGTTCGACTCCTGCGTTTTCAAACATACTGTATATATGCAGCTATTGGAGGTCATTTTGCATGATTATTACTTGATTACTGTATATATGTGTCACTGCGGCAATGTATACATGTGGGCTACATGTACGTCCATCCCTCCTATATCCATTTGCATACAGGATGGTTATAGCAATTTTGGATCAACCTTTCCATCCACTAAAAGTCACCAACAGTCATGGCAAGTGAGCTATCAAACATTTCGGTGGATGGAATGGTTGACTCAAAATTGCAATGCATCCAAGTATGCAAATGGATGTAGGCAGGGTGGACGTACATGTATATACATGTAAATTGCCGCAGTGTCGACACCTGAGGATGACGTATACATGTATGTTGCGTCGAAACGTGTTGTGAATAAAACTAACTTTATGGCTGTGGTATCTTACGGATTTTAATTGTTAGTTCAAATCCAACCACTTGATGACAGAAGATGAGAATTGATTAGTGCTGTGAACTTGTGATGATCTGTAAATTGCTAAATGGTCTAAAATCAGTGTTCTCCGATCTTTTTACCACTGCGGAGCGGTGAAAATAGCAAAAGTATTAATTTCGTAGACCATGGCAGAAATACAAACCATTATTTATAGTTTTTTGGTACTGTATAGTTTTAAAATCCACGTGTACAGTATATACATGTCGCATGTTCTATTAAGAAATCTCTGTTGGTTGTGTTCACGCCACTTGCTGGTATTAAGACCACTTACAGAGGTAATTAAGCTACTCTCATTCCATTTTAAATATAAGTTATTTAGAAAAATCTCTGAAAGTAATTAAATGCATGACTAATTTAGTTAAATCAATCAATTATGTACATTTCCTTAGAGCTCATAACCCTTAATTGTGCCATAAATGACACCAACGGCCACTGCCCATGGTTGGTGAGGATGACTAATTTGGATATATAGTCTTGGCTATATGGGCGGCAAATACATTTAGATCTGTTAGACCTGATTTATGCATTATACCGGCAACTGATGTTCAAAGAATTGTTAATAGCATATATTAAAAGTGAGTATATATATTATTCTCTGATAATAAGGATAATCACTAACTGTCAAGGAAAATTTCGAAACAACTTCTTATACAAAGGGATGAGAAAAAAGTTTTCGAACAGAAGTTGCAATTTGTGTATTTTACCACTATTTCAAAAAAGTAAATACATTAATGGTTGGTTAGTTGGTGATAGCGGCTTAAGGACACAGGTGGCAGCTCTGGTAAATAATGGAAGTAATTCAAAAAAATATGGATGAAATAAATAAACAGGAACTCCACATGCATCACTTTTAGTACGTTGATGAGATTTTGTTTTACATGTAAAACAACAAACCCCTGCATGGATAACGAGAAAGTTATCCATGAACATAGAAAATGAACTAAAATATGAACAAGCCCTTAAAAATCCACATTTAATGTACAGTAAATCCAGTTCATAGCTTGGAACAGTTTATGTTCGTGAAGATGTAAAAAGTTTAATAATAAAAATTTGTATCGATAGCAATTACATCGTAACTTTGATGACTTTTCAGATGCAAGCAAACTATTTCATTGGCAAATTCATCAAGTCGTTTCTGATGGTGTGGAGTGGAGTAATACAATACATGCATACATGCAGTATATTCCACGTTGACATTAGGAACGTATTAATTCTTTGATTGAACTAAGAATATTTTTTCACGAAACACTAAAATAGGATGCCACTATAAAGATTTTTAAACCATGACAACTAATATAGCTTATACACGTATGCCGAATGCATTCTTTCAACCCATATACAGTACAAGGTGTATTACAAACATTTATTATTAAAAGTAAACTTAGTCAAGCAAATCCTTTAAAATTTGACATTACTTTCTTCGAAATCTTCAGCTATACAGTAGGCCTATTGCAATATACGCAAGTACAGACAGGACACATTGTGTAGATGACACCAGCATCGTTACCCAAAGTCCACTGTGTCCCTAATTTAGTAAGTTAGATTATATAATTAGGCTATTAATGTAAAAAGACCTATAGCCTTTCTCAGTATTATTATTTCTTGTTCTAACATGCATGACTGTAATCAGTAACAATTAAACGGTATGAATTAGTAGGCCTACTAGTAAGATTATCATAAACTGTCGTCTCAGCTGTATCACCATATAATGAGAAAAAAAACTGCGTAATTTCAAAGGCATATTAGCCAGTGTTGTCTTATAGCCAAACATGTAAAGCGTATGACACACGTCCGACATTTATAAAGTTAATCACATAAGCATGGGTACAAATCAGTCGTAAACTCGCAACTATAATAAAAGCTTGACCTGCGTCAAGTCAACTGCATAATAGATGAGAATGATTTTTATTGTATTTTATAAGTAGGTGTAATTGGCCTATTAGGAACGGCTCATTTAGCCCAAGAAGGCCTAGCGGGCTGGCTATTGCTTAGATCATTCAATTAGCATACAAATAGGATTTCTTACAAGTATACATGTAAACAGTATGCATAGTTTCCATAGCTATCACTGAACAGGAAAATAGCAGTGGGCATGGAATGTTTTTTTATTTTTTTATTTTGCTCGGTTGGCCGGTAAGAATGCAGATGTGGTTGCAGCATATTCAACTCACAAAAAATTAAAGATCTGAGATAGAATATTAACACTAATCTACTGCACATTCAAATTCAAATTAAAAGACAAGAGATGAAGATAAAACGTAGTTATATAGGACTATTTCCCAAGATTTACCCGTTGATGAAGAATTATCCTTATTTAGTTATAGAACAATGCATGTGAATCAGACTGATGATCCATCATGATCTGTAATTATAATCACAACAAAAAGTCTGTACTACGATGGGCTTGAAAGAAGGTAAATTAATACGCACTATCATAATTTTATTGATTCACTGATTAAATGCTGTCCAAACCAGCCACCATCTTAAATTGGTAGGCTATATTCACTTGGTTCAGGAATCTGAAAGTTTCATAAAAGGGATATCGTTTCTTTGCGAGAAATCTTCGCTTACATTTCTGCTTGAGTCTGATGAAAATTGGTTAAGCTTGCATAAACTGAGATAAGTTTTATTTCTTTTGAAATATTTTTTTTTAGAGTTCCTTGGTTGTATTTTTTTTCTTGAGTTGAGGTCTAAAACTTTGATACAGGCATGCGGTTTGCATGCCGGTATGTTTGATGTTTTCCATAATTTCAAAAATCTTGATTTAAATGTTACACCCCTATACTTTTCCGAATTCGTGTAGGTCCGATAATCTCATACATCAGAATTGCGGTAAGAACATGTGCATGCTATGCACCATTAATCGGCCTCGGTTTCGCAAAACGAAAAACGAAAGTCTGGGCTTGGATTTTTACATCAAGGTTTCTGCTGTAAAATCTCAACATTCCGGCATGCAATGCACTTTTTGTGCTTGGCACAATTTCTCAACGGTCTAATTTAATCCATCAATATAGTACATGTGTATAATCATTACATTATAAAGTTCTTTTCGCGTAAATTAAGTAAATGCAGGCAAATTAAATTAACGATTTCTTGGATAAAACAAGTTTCAACACTGTCTCCGTTAATAGTTCGATGCTACAAGCGCACTGTATATGCGAACACATAATATAGAAATTTCATTTTCAACTACCCTGACTTTTCCATGTTTTTAAACAAATTTCCCTTACCAATTACAATGTCAAAATTGACATAAGCCAACGTTATCCACAATTTTGCAAAATCGACACAGGACAATTTTCAATATTTTACAAAATTGACTTATGACAATTTTGAATAATGTTAAAAATTAACAAAGATTTTACAAATTTTACAAAATATGCATGACATGTTTTTTGAAAATTTGACAAATTTATATTCGGAAAATGAATAAAATTTTGAAAATTTATACACTGTACTCTGAAAAGGTAAAGAATTTTGCAAGTTTTGGTTTGTGACAACATTAATACGTTGAATTTCCCTGACTTTCTCAGACATTTTCAAGTTCCCTGACTTTTTCAGGTTTTTCAAGATCAGGGGAAATACTGTACGTGAAATGAAAATCACGATTTCCGTTAGCTCCCAAACCACGCATTGACATACATCAATTAATGCATCCAAGAGCTGAATTTCAAGTACATGTACGTTCAGACATCTTAAGAGAACAAAGCGCCAGCATATGCAGGGTTGCCACCACATTTGAAAAATCGACTTGCCTGACTTTGCCTGACTTTTGTTCATTTTATTCTCATTTTTGCCTGACTTTGCCTGACTTTTCATACAATTTTGCCTGACTTTGCCTGACTAAAATTAAAGTTAAATAGCTTCCTTTTTTTAAAAAAAGAAAAAAAGTCTTCAATAATGCATGTAATTTTTATTTATTAAGCACACAATTATCTGACAACAATCAACATGTACATTGACTAATTTGACTTGTTCAATAACAAGATTTTGCAATTCTACACATAATCATTCTTCAGGCTCCATGGATTTTACTTTCGATTTCTTCTTCCTCTGGGTATAGGTAGTCATTTCACCAAATAATAATGTTTGCCTGATCAAAGCCTGACTTTGCCTGACTTTTCCTTAAATTTTGACAAAGTTGCCTGACTTTGCCATACTTCGCAGGTCAGTGCATGGCAACCCTGTATATAATAATCTGAAAAGAAGTTTCGGGATATAATTTGCCTCATGTAAGATCAGCTTTAAGCTTCTGTCTGATTATCCCTGGCATGAATACTGTATATATGCATGCAGCCGTTAGGACGATGCTATCTAAAAATTCCTAAACCTCAGGTATTAGCACTCCCTTCACCGTCTATTAAGGTGCAAACGGATAAGAAGCGCCGTAGGATAACTTACACTGAACAGATGCATTATGAATCGGTTTTGTTCAAAGAGAGGTGAAAAATAAACAGCACCTCTTTCGAAAGGCGTTGCGGATGAGCGTCTTGCATATTCACCTCAATTTCCGTTCAAATCGCTGCAGCATGGAGCGTATCACTCATGCAGCTACGGCGCTTTCAAAGCGGCTTCAAACACCATTGTGAAATCTATCGACAAAATGCTCAATCAAACAGCGACATAATTGAACAATTGGTATCCTGCTTATTTGCTATAGTCTAAATACACCAATACTACGCCCTCAGGCTCAGGGGCTCAGAGCATGTACAGTATATAATCATGTCAAATTCGTGCATTTCGTGTTTCATATAACATGTTTATATCACGTGCCAGCATTAGGGTGGGAGCACATTGAGACTTTTAAATTAAGAAATCTACTTACCGACCACTGGCGCCACCCAGCGGGCTAACAAGGGCTAACAAGTGCTAATGCGATTGACATATAGAACGATGACGTCATTAGTGAAATACTGCATGCTGCTGATGTCGTCATTGGTGAAACGCTGCATGCATGATGACAGTCATGATGATGTCTTCATTGGTGAAATGCATGCATGATGATGTCTTCATTGGTGAAATGCATGCATGATGATGTCGTCATTGGTGAAATGCTGCATGCATGATGATGTCATCATTGGTGAAATGCTGCATGCATGATGATGTCGTCATTGGTGGAATGCTGCATACATGTTGATGTCGTCATTGGTGAAACGCTGCATGCATGATGATGTTGTCATTGGTGAAATGCTGTATGCATGATGATGTCGTCATTGGTGAAATGCTGCATGATGATGTCGCCATTGGTTATAAATGCTACATGATGATGACGCCATTTGTTAAATTCTGATGATGACGTCATTAGTGAAATCAGTGAAATACTGCATGATGATGTCGTTAATATTGGTGAAATGCTGCATGATGTCGTCATTGGAGTAACGCTGCATGATGATGTCGTCATTGGTGTAACACTGCATGATGATATCGTCATTGGTGAAATGCTGCATGCATGATGATGTCATTGATGAAATACTGCATGCATGATGATGTCGTCATTGGTGAAATGCTGCATGATGATGTCGTCATTGGTGAAATGCTGCATGATGATGTCGTCATTGGTGAAATGCTGCATGCATGATGATGTCATTGGTGAAATGCTGATGATGACGTCATTTGTAACATTCTGCGAATGATGACGCCATTTGTTAAATTCTGATGATGACGCCATTTGTTAAATTCTGAAGATGACGCCATTTGTTAAATTCTGTTGCTGACGTCATAGGTGAAATTCTGAAGATGACGCCATTTGTTCAATTCTGTGGCTGACGTCATAGGTGAAATGCTGATGATGACGTAATTACATGCAATTATGATGATGGCATTTCTAACATGCTGCTGATGACGATATCATCAGAATTTCGAATGATTAACGTCAGTCTGACGTCATCATTACCTACAACGCATCCCCAGACGTAATTTACGTTGAATACATTACAGGATATAGCACCTGCAGCTATACATGCTACCTTTTTTTTTCTTATAGATATTGAACTAAATTTTTCAACGACAAGTGAACCGATAACTCGAAGCCCTATTTGTGTACGTTCGAAATGCGGTTCAAGCAATAAGCCTATATTTGGGTGGCTCGCTCTTCATTCGCTATACATATTCCCGCAACCCGATGGCAAATGGCTGCGTGGAAGCTGATGGGGGGTTTCAACGCTGTTTATTATTTCGCAGCCAAAATTCGAAAGTTTCAACGTAAATATTTATTCTGCAGCTTCTTAATGAAGGCTGCGAGCATATTTGGCCAACCTTTGTATGTTTTTATCGGTGTAAATTATTGGCCCATAATTGCGCCCATTTGGTGAAGAGGCAGCTCATGGTTACGCTCAAAAGACGAAATTTCAGCGCGAAAATCGACGGCTGCCATGTTGGAACAAAAATAACAAAAAACAACCGAAAAAACAGTTGGATCCGTCTGGATTAGGATGGAGCGGAAGAGGGTGATGGGGTGAACCAAAACAACGGAGCTATAGTAGGCTACATGTATAGGAACGCACCTGGAAAATGTCCGATTAATAACCGGGGTGCTGCTGGTGAGGTCCTGGACACCTTAAAGGCGACCCGACCGATGATGATGTCGTCATTGGTGAAATGCTACATGCATGATGATGTTGTCATTGGTGAAATGCTACATGCATGATGATGTTGTCATTGGTGAAATGTTGCATGCATGATGATGTCGTCATTGGTGAAATGCTGCATGATGATGTCGCCCTTGGTTATATGCTATATGATGATGACGCCATTTGTTAAATTCTGATGATGACGTCATTAGTGAAATCAGTGAAATACTGCATGATGATGTCGTCATTGGTGAAATGCTGCATGATGTCGTCATTGGAGTAACGCTGCATGATGATATCGTCATTGGTGAAATGCTGCATGTTTGATGATGTCATTGATGAAATACTGCATGCATGATGATGTCGTCATTGGTGAAATGCTGCATGCATGATGATGTCGCTATTGATGAAATGCTGCATGCATGATGATGTCGCTATATTGGTGAAATGCTGCATAATGATGTCGTCATTTGTGTCTCCTATGATTACAGTAAAAGCATGGTAAAAGTTATAGCATCATGTTATGATCAAGATAGATGATCAAGATAGATGATCAAGATAAGGAAAACAGTGGAAGTTCCGTTTGCATTTTATGTGTTCAGGCGGAGCAAAACATTATACATATACCAATACACTGTAATAAAAAAAAATCAAATCTCAAATTTAGACATATCTCATGGGATCAAGACATCTTAACTTTAGGCGTTTTCGAAATTCATAAGACATGTATAAACATGTCTAAATCAGGGCTCTGTTTTATATGGCCTGTTTATCACTGGTAATTTATCCCAATGTTAAACAATTTATGTAAAAAATATATGTGAAACGATGTACAGTATATGTAATCAACTGGCAACAATTATCAACAAAATGTTCCTCTTTCCTCCATTGTGGAAACAGCTTTAGAGTTTGTTTCCATAAACAAACATCTTCTAAGTCATGCTTTATCAACAGCAGAAAATAAATATAATAATAATATTAATTGCGCTATGAAGAACAGAGTATCTGTCCATTATTATCGTACCTTATGCAGAGTTACGTATGAGGCTACATCACGTGATGTTTTCATCGAATCAACAACTAAAAGAACGTGAATTCGGGTGATTTTCGCCAGTGGAATGAATGAAATGTCACGTGATGCACGCTGACGAAATCTACATCAGGTCCATTGGAGGTATAGGTTAAAGTTTCAAAGAATGCTTGCGGCAACACGGTGAGCGATTTTATACATTATATAAAACTTAGCCTATATTAATATAAAACCTCAGAAACTGCATGTTTATTTCGAAAATCTTGAGTTTAAGTTTGCTCAAGAATTCAGGTTTCTTTAATGAGTCGGAGTAGTGCAGTTAAATTAATTAAGTAAGAATAGGGGTTAAGCGCCCCTATTGGCGAGCAAACCAGACTAACTTTGCGATTTTACAGAAAAGCTTATCATCATCAAACAAATACATATACGAGGGGTGTTCATGAAGTTTCCGCAATTTATTTTTTTAAAAAAACGGCTGTATAGGCCTAGATTTTGATGAAATTTTTTAGAGAAATAACTGTAAACGTCATCTATTATTCTACAAAATTTCCATATTGGAAGATGCATTTTTCCCATTGTTAGGGAAAGAGCACGTCGAATGCTTACTTTCGGCGGGCTGCTTTCAGCTTCTTTCCTGCTTGTTTTCAGCTTATTTTTTTCCAGTTTTGGGACGCAAATCTAACGCTGATATCTGCGTGATGTTCAGTGCGCTTGGTGGCGCTACTGCATGCGTTGTGCAATGTGAAACATTCCGCGTAAAAATCTTGCACATGCGCATTAGCATCTCATTTAGAGCGCAGGGCACGTTTTTACGGCACATATGCTGCATACAATCGAAGTTACGATAAATGATATTCGATTAAATTGCACCGTGTTACCTCACTTATAAACGTGCACTTACTTTTTTGTCAATGGCTCCCAGAATGAATTTGAACTCGGCAATACAAAATGAATAGAAGTAGGCCTAGTTTAAAACGCGCTCTCTCTAGCAATCAAATCGTGCATGGCTACACTTTTGACCAATAGTGATCTGTGTGCCATGGACTCGGTCTTACAAATCTGCTTTCAAGTTTGTGCGCCCAAGTTTAAAACGCATGCCGCATTCTTATCCCGCTTGTTGGCGCTATAGTGTACGCCGAGTGTTATGCACTAAGCATTCGGCGTGCTCTTACCCATATGGCAGCGATTGTGCCAAAGCTTCCAAATCAGCATTTCTAACAGTTTTCTGTCATTTTCTGAACTTTTCAATCCACTCATAGACCGAACGTTTGGACCTCACTCGGATCTAAAACATTTCACACATTTCTGCTCCTGAAATGCCTTTAAAAATTGAAAAAACCCAATAGCAACTATAATCTCCTCGGAGTCCATCTTAGCTTTAGAATTTTAAGCACGTGCACTTTTTGAAACATGTCTTTTAGGGTCGGTTGCACCAAATTAGGTTAAAATCTGAGGTTTACTAACCTTGGGTTAAAATTTGACTCCAGGTTAACCTTCGGGTTAGATGTTTGTGTTCCACCAATTAACTCTTGATGAAATATCCCCAGGGTTATGGAACCCATGCATGTTTAGCCTGCTGAAACCAAAATAGAGGACAGAAAAGGGAATTAACTTTAACCAATGCTGCCAGATTTTCGCATCCTGGCTTCCCCTGTCTATGTGACCATGTGGTGTAGCATGCACAATTCCCTAGATAAAAAGGCTAGCTTCATCAGATTCATCTGTAGTGTCCGCCATGTTGTTTTTCCTAATAACCCGAGTTAACCCCTCGGTAGGTTATTCTTAACGTCTGTTGGTGCAATCGGTCCTTAATGTTGAAATATGTTCAGGAATGATGGAAGAGTTTTTCCGACAAATAATACATGTGTTTTTTTTTTGTTTTTTTTAAAGGATTGCAGAAACTTAATGAACACCCCTCGTACATCCTTTGTATTTCAACGCAGAAGTAGGGCAAAAATGAGTTGTTTGAAATAATTGAACAACACAAAACGTGTGTTCTAGTCATATAGCACTCCGCGAATTCAATTTGCTAACACGGCAATTCCATGCATGGAAAAATTTAAAATTAATGCGACTTTTCCATGAGCAATACAAGTCGACCTTTCGTACTAACATGAGCAAAGGCCAAGAATGACGTCATGTTTTCGACGTGAATTAGACAGTAATGATGTTTCCGACAATATGTATAATTCTAAAGAGGTTAAACTCATTTGCATGTCCCGTTGCCGATAGGTGGCGCGCATTACCTAATTCCGCTAGAGAGCCTATACATTCCGCCACTAGAGTGCGCCTTGTTTCTTTTTACACATGAATTGGCGAAGTCGGCTCTTCAGATTCTTCAGCGCGGGTCAAAGGTAGGCGCGTAGAGACGAGGGGGGCGCTGCGTGGATATTTGTACCTGTCAGAGGGAGCGCTTCATTAAAGGGCCATTTGGATTAGCAGGAGGGAGGCAACAATTTGTCAACTGAAGGCTAATCCGTGCTTAGCAGCGCCCCTACTCGATCATTGAGCACGAGAGGCGATGCAATCACGTGACCTTTGAACCCTTACACCTTCATCATGGCCGAGTGATCGAAGGCGCATTAAACTGTATTATCTTCAAATAGTCCACGGCAACAGCGCCGTCTATAACCGCTGACGTCTCAAAATCATGGTTTTTAACTTGGTTCGTAGCGCCTCCCTAGGGGCACCTGTTACAAAGGGTATGCTATAGCTTTATCCGATTTTCTGATAATACGAAATGATTTTCGGAAATTCCAGGCCCCGACTTATAAGGTGTTGTGTAGTTATTGAATGTGTTAATTTCGTCTCATAAGACGAATTCTGAATTTTCGAGTTTCGAAGCATTCTTGCTATAAAGGTACGTTTATAAGGGGCTGTACACAAATGACGTCCTCATGGAAGAGGGAGGGGGGCGTCATTGGACATGTAAGGGACTAACTGGGACATTGATGGGGAGGGGGGGGGGTAGGGGTATGCTTATGGACGTCCATTGATGAAAATAATTTATTCATATACATTTATAACTTATTTTATTTTCATTTTACATGTACCCTGTACTTATGGTTTCCTATCTGAAGGTTAGCTTAAAAAACTGTACCTTTCCAGGGGTTTTCCCCTGTCTTACTTATTCATGCCTCCCTAAATAAAAGCAATTTTTCAGAACTTCGTATATAATGAGTAATTTATATTCACGTCTTTTTGAAACTTGGAAATGCTGCTTTCCAAATGTTTCAGGTAAGGTGCACATGAAATTTATAGCAGATACTGCATATCACATTTCCATATACAATATTAGTATTTTATCAAAATTCTTTTTAGCGTTCCTTTTCGCCTAAATTTTACAAATATGTATTACGATATTGTTTAACATAAATAGGCATATTCAGTCTAGATTTTTTCATAGGTGAAGTTGTACAAGTACATTCTGGAAATTAAAGAGAATAAAGATGCATAGTTATAGAATTATAAGGACATATATTCAGTTTACTTTCTCTCAAAATAAAACATTATCAACATGATTTATGAAAAATAGACATTGTTTATGGACGTCCATTGGTGGAAGGGGGGAGGGGGGGGTGGGTGGGGGGTAAAGCCAAATAAGGACTCAACAGGACAATGGGGAGGGGGGGGGGGGGTCAAAAATTGCTGAAAACAACAGGACGTCATTTATGCACGGGCCCTAACGGAAAATTCCCCGATAAAAGTTGCAGGACCTTCCCATTTATATATGCGTTCAGGATTTCACTCAAATTTTGGTAAAACTTTATAATCCTTTTTCTTGAAATTAACTTAATTGATACGTGCCTTGATATTCGTCTTTAAGAGGTTTAACTGCATGTATTCAGATTCAGCATCGTTTTCTGAAAACCAAAATACTTCATGGCGCTTTTTACACGCGTATAATGAAGTGCCATTCGCAAACCTTCCGTCTGAGTACCCCAATTATGCAAATATGAATCCTAGCATGGCGTGACCAGCCAACAAGACATCCGCGATTATATACCCATCGAAGCCAGAATATCATTTCTCCAAAATACGTTATTTATTCCATTGTATTTCGCCGCCATATCCGGCTAGCGCTTTGCGCGCCTCCAGCCGCCATTTTGAATTGCAAATCGAAAGATTCGCGTCCGGGTGCCGCTCGCATTTTTTTTTCTTTTTTCCTTACTTAAAAGTGAGCAACCGCACTTAATAAACTTCAATAAAACGCGAACTTAACAAATAAATAACAGCTCAGAAAAAAAAGGCGCTCATTGTGACGGTCTCGCACTCAAGAGGCTCCCCCTGCTGGGAAATTCGATAATAAATTCAAAACGTGTGGGTAATAAAATTAAAAATTCCCATTTTCGCCTTTGCCTTCGTTCGTGGGAGTCCTCACAAAAAAATCACAAAAAAATCGTGATTTACGTGTTCTTAAAAGATGCGTTCGCCGATAGGAGTTCGTGGGGAGGTCGGGTGGGGCGCTGCTGCAGCGTTCTTTTTTAACTTTGCGAAAAGATAAATATGCCCCACGCAGAGCGAAGCCATTCGCAAATGTGCGATTTGCATTTCAAGCACCGCGCGTGGCACGCTGGGAATTACTGTTATTAATGTGTATGGGGCGCTGCATGGGCATGCCAGCACAAAACGCCAAGAGATTAACAAAAAGGTGTGAAAAAAATACGGGGTGTCCCGCAATGGGAGTGTCATGATCTGGTTCTGGGTTATAACGAAATTCGGGAAAAAAAAATTTATAAGATTTCGGGGAGATTCCCGAGGATGCGGAAAAGCAAACTGCCCTCGTCGGACTGCATGGACAGTCGAACCTCATTAAGATGAATCACAAGGGTTGTAAAAATATGTTCGTTTAAACCGTAGATTGAATTACATGTACCAGAAGTCGGACAAAACATGACTTCAACAATAAGAACTATACAATTTACTTTGAAGTTTGGATGGAATCCTACCCCGCGGTGCATGAATGGAAAGGTGTACCAACTTTTACCAGAGAATTTCTCGGTATAACATCTTTTTTTTTTCATATTAGCGGTTTACTCAGGAGATAACGTAGCTGCGTGTAGATGTAAACGTAAATTTAAATGTAGATTAAACTCCACCTGGCGGCGTTTGCGCACTGAGCCTTTCTTTTTCTACGTTGACATTTACCGCGAGTTTGACCACTGCATATTTACAAATCGAACAAATGACCGACCTGTCTATTGTGTACAGTGACCAGTGTTTGTTGTCTTTTTTGCAATTTTTACATTGCCAATGTACGTTATAAAGTGACCAGATAACAGATGAGTCACCTTACATCCTGCTTTAACCCCAGTGGTTCTCAAATAAGTCAGCCAATCATGTTATTCAGAACGAAAAATGTACTGAAAACATAATCATAAGAAGCAAAAAGCATTTAAAACAAGAAAAATTGATAATTTTTTCTTTAAAAAACAAAAACAACTGTGTAATAAGTCAATTAATATACTGTATGTAATGCACATGGACATGATGATTCTATACTTTTTCAGTATAGAAATAGTTGTGTGGTTTTTTACTACATGTATTACAGTCTACATGTACAAGTAGGCCTACAATGTACAAGTTCATTTTAATTTAATTCAGGCATTCTTTGTATAGTGACCACCTGTGTACAGTGACCAACATTGCATTTTTTTTGG
>JAQGAO010001058.1:0-26950 GCA_034697705.1 Ommatoiulus sabulosus | reverse complement strand
ATTAGCACTTGTTAGCCCGCTGGGTGGCGCCAGTGGTCGGTAAGTAAATTTCTTAATTTAAAAGTCTCATTGTGCTCATACCCATACACTTGAAAGTTTTTTATACAGTGTATAACGTTGACTGTATAAATAAAATTCATTTGTAGACTTACTAGTATTTTGCATCAGACCATCTCGAGGTTTACAGTATATTAATTCATTTATTCCAGTGTTTATATTGTCAAATATCAATGCAAAAATCAGTCAGAGGTGCGCAACTTACAGAATATGCGGTAAATGAGTACACAATATGATATACAGTACATTTATATGTACAGTATACGTTTATAATTTTATATTTTGTCAAAGTATGGTGTCCACGAAGTCGTTGAACACATTTGAACATATCGATGTACATGTATTTGTTATACATGTACATCGATATGTTCAAATGTATCAGACTTGTATCAGACTTTGTTGACCTGAATACTTACATTAAATTAATTAAAATAGCATGGACCATTGTTTTGAATTTATTTCATCTTATCTCATTGCTTTTTCAACAAATCAACCACGCTAAAAAATAATTCGGTTTTGGATATTTATTTTCCCACATTTTAATGCAATGTTTATATTTTTTAATATAATATAATAAAGTACATTTCAAACATAATACCAAACGGCTTAGAATTACGAAACATTATTGATATTGTAAATAGTATTTTTGAATATGATATCGACATTTGTTAATATAAAATATCAGGGATGTGTGACAATGTGTCATGTTCTACCATCTATAGGCAACTGAATTCGGTCTGGCTTAGAATATCACGTGTTTAACGCTGTTTTAACTCTTAACTTTAGTAGCTACATAAGGGTACTCAGACAAAAGCTTTACGCATGGAATCTTTGGCAGTCTTGTAGACCGTGTACAAAATAAATGCACTCAATATCTTAAAACATCGAAATTTTGACTTTTTAAAATCAATCAGCGAGTGATTCAAAACACGTGATTTCAAGAATGCTCAATTAAGTATCACGCGTAAAGCTTTTATCTGAGCACCCCTATTGTGCTTTGCGTTAAGGGATTTCCTCTATTGGACGTTGTTAATTTACGAGGCAGGGATACGTGCCAACTGCCAAACTCCGAAGTTGTTGTAAGCTTTTCAGTAAGTTTAGTTATCTCGGTATTGCACCCTAGACGCGCCAATCTCGTCTATATGCTGATAGTTTGTTCCTTAATCCCTTCTCGTTTCATTAAAACTGTTTGGAAGCTACAGTTGATGTCCACCGAAATACTTTCCTACGACGATTTCTCAGAAATCGTTATTGGATCGCATGCTAACGGATAGGATTAAATATTTCCAATGGCTGAGGCATTAAATTACTCGATTATGTCTCCAATTCAACCATGTTTGGATTAAGGTCAGCAGTGGTCAAGCTTTTTTAAACCCGATACAACATCTGTTGAAGATTTATGTAGGCCCGTAGACATTGGACTCAAATATCCGATGGAATCCCCAGAAGAGTAAATCTTTTATATCGATTACGTTAGAGACAAGAAAGAAAAAAACTGTGATAAAATGTGATTTCATGTACATCCAACTGTGAAGAATTCAGCACCCATTTCACCATTTCCAAGAAAATATACCGGCAGTTTAGCTGGATCTGGGAAAATATGTGTAAGGCGGAGTTTTTCTTACATTTTTTATCTTCTTTTGTTTGTTCTGGAAAATGTACATTTCTCATGAATGTGATATGCACATTTTTTGTCAGATATTTTATTTTTTGTTGTTGTTGATAATACCATACCCAACTTTAAAGACTTTTATATTTTTTTTATGTTGCTCTGCTTGGTTGTTGGAAATGTGCTTAAATATTGTTTTGTAATATAATGATCAGAAAATTAATGGCGAATATTTCTTAAAATGTAACAGTTATTTGGTATGATTTGATATGAATCTCTTATCAAAATGTGTGAGTATTTCTTTACGGTGTATGTCCAATTTGTTTGGAAATTGTTAGATTTTCAGCTCTGTGCAGACATTAAAATGATGAAAATTGGTAACAATATTTATATACTGTATATAAGTATTTCATTGTAACTACTTAATACTTACTTGTTTATTATTTTCTCATATTGAATACGTTTTTCAAATCAAACGTATCTTAAAAGAAATATATTTATATATATATATCGCTGTATCTGTCTTAAAAATGAGATATTTTTAAAATTTTAATTATCCGAACACGGTTCACACATTTTTATGACATTTTTATGCTGGAAATAATTTTTAAAATATGGTACACTTTCTTTTAAAATAATAAATTTCGAAATATTCTTACATCTTTCAGCGCTACTTTTATATTAAAACTTAAAGGATAGGCAGTTGACAATTATTGATATTGTTTGTTTTTTTTAATTTACGAAAGTATTTCACAGTACATTTAGAACTATTGTGGAAATTACTGCATCGATATTCACAATTCCGAGACCATATTTATATTCAATAACATGTATACACATACAGTATATTTTTATTTTTAACTTTTGAATCGCTTTTGTTTACTCAGAATCGGTTAAAATCTCCTTAATCTCTCTACGTGAACTTTTCTTCTCTCTCGTACAATGGATTCGATGTTTTAAATTTAAGGCGTCTAAAACATCAGATATAGAAAACTGGGACCTTAAATACAATGAAGAAAAACTACTTTATTTTCTAGTTGGGAACCCTATTGTTAAGTTTAATTAATTTTCGTGAAAAATGGTTATTGGAAATTCAATTTCTAGATTTAATGACAAAAGCCTAGCATGAGGGAAAAAAAGAAAAAAAGAAAAAAAGCTCGATGCCCTTCTGAATCCACGTTGAACTTTTCATGCATGATTCTACACGAAGCTATATCATAAAATTAGCATGCATACAGCTTCTATGCAGCTCATATTTTATGGCATTCGTGCTCTTAATATCGAGCGATATATTAGGAAATAGGGGTATTTTTCCTCCCCTGGATGTATCCACGCTGAAACTACGCGTTGTGTCATTTTCTATTTTAATCAGGTTTCTCTCGCACAACGTTTACGATGAACATTTTTGGTTGGAGCGCAAGCAGGCACACCTGCTTTAGGTGGAGATCGGAAGGAAAAATAAATGGTCTTGCAATTAAAAAAGCAACGTGAAACACGCACCATGTTTTCCCTTTAACTGGCGTTTTTGGGCGCACCCTTTAGGGACCATTCAAAAAAGGACGTCCTCAAAATTTTCCTAAAATTGGACTCCTTCCCTACCCCCTGTCCGCATTGGGTCCGGTCAATCAGGACTCCCACCCTCCCCCCATTCGCACGTCCAAAACATTAAAAAATTGTATTAAAATTTTGAAAGTTTTGTAAATTTGTACTCGGAATACGTAAATTTTGTACTCTGAAAAGGTTTAGAATTTGGCCAATTTGTCCTCAGAATCTGTTGGAAATTTTGCAAATTTCTCCTCGGAAACTGTTGAAAATCTTACAAATCTGTACTCGAAAATTGTTGAAAATGTTTTAGATTTGTACTTGGAAAAAGGTGGAAAATGTTGCAAATTTATCCTTGAGAAAACGTGGACAAATTTGTAAAGATGACCTCGGAAAAGGTTGAAAATTTTACAAGTGTATGCTGGAGAAAAATTAAAATTTTGCAAATTTGTACTAAGAAAATTTAAAAGTTTGCAAATGGACCCTCAGCTTTTAAGTTCTCTGACTTTTCCAGGACTGGAGGTACCGTGTTTACTCACTTTTGCAATTTATAATTCACCTACGCGATATTGCGCTCAATTTCCGTTTTACTTTGGGAACTGATTTTATTTGGTATTTTTTTTATCAAATGGTCATACCCCCTCCCTCCCTCTGTCCACATTGTGTCCGAGACTCAACCTATCTCCCCACATGAGGACGTCCTTTTTGAATGACACTTTACCATGGCCAGCTCGTCAAATCTGCCAAGTGTTCGTATTTTTAAAATAAACCAAGCTCGATTTCTTCGCTTCACTTATTTTAAATTGTAAAACATTTTTATTGCCAAGTCTGATTTACGCTTAAATTTCATAAACGGTTAGTCGTTTGGATATTTTTTTATTCTGTTGAATTTGGACAGCGCGCTACATATTTTACCACGTGATTTACAAATGTGCGTGCTCGCGAATCATTTTATGATCCGCCTCCTGGATTTCGGTAATAATTTCCACTGGGTGGTCCATTAACAATTATGACACTATTACCGAGTTTGCAATGCACAAACAAAGAAATATCCCTCGTATATCAGTTAAACTTATTGTCGAATATTTACTTATTTTTGATACAACGATTGCGTTTTGTATTATAGTTGAACCTTGTTAAGACCAATCCCGATGGAAGTCAAAATTTGTTCATTATAGGCCTAACCGTAGTTATTATTAAAAAAAACATGGCGAGAGGTAGGATTTCATACAAACTTCGATGCAACTTTAGTTCGTATTGTTTAAGATATGTATTGTCCGAATTCTGATGATACGAACTACTGTACGTGAAGTTCCATCTTTAAGTGGTTGGTATAGTAAGAAAATAGCAAGAAAAAGTCGAAATTTGTTCATCGAAAATTTGTTAATTAACCCCAACCAGAATTGTATTTTGTGTTCAACGTTTCGGCAATTAATGGAACATATTTATACAGTATAGTAATTTTTAAATAGCTTGCTCCTGATAAAAGCATAGAGATTATATGCCGAAATGTAATGTTGAGCACACACAAAAATTCTGGATGGGGTTAATTGAAGTCTCGACTTTTTCTTTAATATGCACTACGGTTTAAATGAATAAATTTTGATTTTATCTTTCTATACAAACCACTTGAAGATGGAACTTCACGTAGCCTACTGTAGTTCGTATTATCAGAAGTCAGACAATACATATTACATCAACAGTAAGAATTAAAGTTTCATCGACGTTTGTACGAAATCCTACCCAACAGGAATGAATGGGAAGGTGCTGCAACTTTTAGTAAGGAATTCCCCATTATAATGTACCTTTATTTTTATAGTTTCTTAAGTTTCTAAGCCGTCTTGGGCGAAACTGTGTAATATCCGAATTCGGAATTCGACTTCAACGAAGAAATTAGCATCGTTCGTCCATGCTCTTTTGGACGGGGACTGGAAATGACTTCTTACTATCAGAAATTCGTAGAAAGCGAGTTTTTCTTAATGAACTTTTCCCTGTAGGCCAACAATTGAAAATGCAAAAGTCAAGTATACACATCTCATCCTCCTTAATAAACTCGAGGGATGAAACGTAGATGATAAATAGGTGGTGAGGGAAAAGCGCAATCGGCTTTTATTTCATTATTGTATCGGGCTTTATGCCTGCATGCCTACTTAAGTATTTATAATAATTTTTACATTATCAGTTTGCCAGTATCATTAGCTTTCGTTTGTTGAAATTATTAAGTCAATTTGTCGTAGGAACAATGCGTCATTTAATTTTTTCTTCCGTATACATGTATTTCATTCTGGACTTTATATTATTCATGTACAGGTACATGTATTGCAGTAGATACATAGGTCGTAATGCAATGGGCGTGGATTTAGCGTATAGATCATACATTAAGCAAATAAGTAGACCGGCGTATAAGGTACTCACTCGTCTTTTTGCACTCTCCTCTATATGACCATTATCGATTGTTGGATCAGGTCCCTCCCCCTCCCCCCAACCACTTCACCAGTAAAACATTCCTTCCTCTATCTCACTATACCTACTCGATATCCGAAATTTCTCCAAAAATATGTCATTACGTACGACAAATTTATTTTTGTTTTGTGCTTTGGGAATAGCCCGCAATAACCTAATTCACTTTGTGTATACATCTGGGAACCAATTTCAGTCCCGGAGCCGTATACCAATAAAAATGTCCGAAATGGGCACGAATCGATGGTTTGTACCGTGTACGTAGTCTAAGTAATATTGCGTGGAAACTGGAAAAATCAAGGCGGATTAATGCTACATGATGGCCTTCCTAAAGTACAAGTGTATACTATATACAGAACAAATTGCATATGGAATTATGCGAGCTGTACATGTATGTCGGGAATCGTATCTTTGCAATTTGAAATTGCGCATTGCAGTCTTCCAATATCACAATTTATGCAAACAAACTAAGCCTACATTTTAATTTGTCCAAAAATGGGCTGTATCGATGGCTTAGTTTGTTAAGCTAACTAAAGAGTGGAAAATGTGCTTGGAAATTCAAGTGAACATTGATCTAAAATATGATTGTTTGGGGTTTGAATGTTTTTTGTAAAAACAAATCTGATTCGTCCTTCTTATTAAATCACTTATACTGTATAGAATCACATACAAGGGGTGTTCATTAAGTTATCGCGACCATTTGTTTTTAGAAGAAAACGGCTTTATGGATTTTAATGAAATTTGGTAGAGAAATACATGTAAACGTTATTTATAATTTAAAAATATTTCCATTTTGGGAGATGCATTTTATCCATGATTCTGGCAGCGAGTGTATGCCTCGCTCAAAAAAAAACGTTTAAGCCAAAGCATTTGTGACAGACACTAAACGTCCACTTCTAACACCATCTTTCACATTTGTCTGGCCATTTCTAAACTTTTCAATCCACACGTAGACCGAACGTTTTAACATTACTCGGACATTAATCATGTCACGCATTTCTGCTCCTGAAATGCCTTCAAAAGTTTAAAAAAAAACTCTGCTGAGCCAATATCTCATCGGAGTCCATCTTTGCTTTCTAATTATAAGTTCGTGCACATATTTAAAAAAAACTAATTTTACGTTGAAATATGTTCAGGAATGAGGAAGAATGTTTCCAACAACTTTCATTAAAATCCATACAGCTTTTATTTTTTTTAAATGATTGCTGAAACTTAATGAACACCCCTCGTACATGTATATGCTAAAATTGTAATTTTCACGATCAAAGACTACACAAGTATATTTTTATTTCTGCAAAACATTTTGTCAGCATTTATAACCTTTATATTTCTGTTCCTTTAAAAGTAATCACAATGCATTCGATTTTATAGCAAATGCATAAACAGTTCCAAACAATTTCGACTGATTCGAATATTACGAATTTTAAAGAAATCATGTTCAAAGTCTATACTTTATTTCAATACAGGAATTGAATCAGGGGAATAATTCAATATAAAACTCGCGGTTCCCTAGACTATTAAATATAATTTTGTCGTACAGCTTCATTCGTAATGGAAATTATTTGTTAGTGTTTGTAGTGTTGCAATTCAATTAATCCAGCTTGTCAATATTTCGTCTATCAAACTCGTAATTTTCTCCAAACAATTGTTCTGTTTACAATCGGTCGCAACGCGTTAATTCATCAACCGAAATTTATCAGTTCGAGCGGTTGTCGAGTCGTTAATTAACTTATTTTCTGTCATTTGACTCGATTTTCGTCCTTGAAACCCCTGCAGGTATTGTCGAGATGGTACTGCAAACACATACAGTAAAATATGTTTTTGGCGTATGAAAGCTTGAACATTTCTTCCGCTGAAATGTTTTCTCACTGATTATGAAAGGAAGCCATTGGGTTGTGCATTTTTTAAGGGTTGAAAATTGACTGCGACCTCGCAGCTGATGCGATGAGCCTTAATTGAATATCGTTTTATATGAAAGGTCGTCAACTGGAAAGATAATTTTTCTCCTTTTTTTACTGCCATTGACTCGCACTATATATTTCTTTAGCAGTATTCCGATCACACTACGGTCTAAGTGATCTCAAATGAGAGAATAATTTGACAGAAGAGAAAGGCTGCGAGGGTAATTTTGAAAAAAAAAATATAGTATATAAAATATAAAGGCGAGTGTAATAGTACAGTTACTTTTTTATCTTTTCTATTCAGCTTGGATTTTCATAAAGTGAAATTGTCTGACAAGTCTGGCAGCAATTAGGAAGCGATAGAAATCGCTTAATTCATTGTACTTCGGCGAATTGAATGACAAGAACTAAATAAATCATATGATTCAAACTGCAGCGTACTGTACGTGTATATTTCATGATCAAATTAAATTGGTAGGTTGAGGGAAAAAAATATTGAGTTTATATGCAGTCTCTATGGGAACTTAACCAATTTTTTTCTGATGTCAGAAAGGAGTTTGAAATGAAATAATATATGAAAATGATATTACTGCCTAAGTCGAATTAGCACGTTGAATATAACGTAATTACATCGGTTAAAAGCTAAATGAATTTTGTGGTGCAAGTTTCGAAATAAATGTGCAATTTTTTTTGTGCGATTTCATCTTCGCGCAAGTTTTACTTCGTAAATATGATGATAAAATCCCACGTTGAAAATTACACGAAACGTGCAAACATAAAATTTTAAAAAAACTTTTAAAATTGACAAACATGTAATAGGGGTGGATATTTTACTCGCTATACATTTATAAAATGTTATCTATCAAATACATATCCTTTAATAAATTAATTTTATATTACCATTATCCCATAGAATTATTTTTGTCAGCATTTCAATACGTTTATTTTGTTTAAAGTTTTTAATATATTATATACCACATTTCATGCGATTTATTTTTATTATAAATTTATTTTGCTATATGCATAGGTATTCCAATTTATGATTATTATTTTCTTTAAACCATCTACATGTATACGTTTGTTACAAATGGTATTACATTTTTTTAAATTTTTCGTATTTTTCTTTTAGAAATGGACACTAAACGATGTATTCACGGAAATATATTGTTTATAACATATCAACATTCGATTTAACTCTAGAAAATTTGTGGAATTTAAAATTTTCAATATTACAAATTGTTAGCTCTTAAAATAATTTCATTTTTCTAAATTAAAAATATATACGCTTTCACGATCTCCTCGACATTTGTTTTTTTGAAAATTATTGATATACAATATATAAATGTGTACTCTACAAACATTTTTGTTCTACGCCTATAGTAGGTTAATCTAACATGGTGCAAAACAATAATATCCATTTTTTGTTCTAGAAAATTCAATTTGGGGCATTACGAACGAGCTTCAGTTTTATTTTCCTTCCCTATCATATCATAAAGTTTGGGAGTTGAATCGAGATTAGAATCTCGTCACAAAGGGCTCCTCTCTACAATAGCTATTGTTTTCAATCAACAATGAGTTATCTGGAAATTAATGAAATTATAGAAGATGCTCCGGTATAATTTCTCTCCGGGTCGATATGGAAATGGGGTAATTTCTCCGTAAAATTAATCTGTAATCAAAGAGGCAAGGCGAGTTCCTTAGAAAACAGGAAGTCAAATTTAGTGCTTGTAAGGATAGCGAAAGACACATTGCCTCGGCGGAGTGTAATTAAATTAAGTCATTAGCATAACCCTCGTGAATGCAGCTGCATGAATGGTCAACCACTCACTTCGAGAAAACAAGCCATAAATTACATTTGCCTTGTTGCTTCAGATACGCTCGGTTGACTTCTATCGTGAATTAAGTAAATGAATAATCAAGAAAGACAGGGCTAAGCGAGACTTAGGCACGTAAAATCCTCGGGGCTTACCCTTAAAAGGGAATGGTAACAAAGAGACACGCACTTATCCTTTGTTCCTGTTGTTTTTTGTTTTTTTTTTTCGCAAAAAAACTTTTTTTTTTCAAAAACAATATATTTTTTTATTGGTTTTTATTTCGCACGATATTATAACGCGCATTATTTATCTTGATTAAAGCGTCATTACGTTCGCTCGTAATTAATTACACGGTCGTGTGGCGCGAATGTAGACTAATGATAGTTTTTAGTATTTCGGTATATAATTTTCTTTTTCTCCTATCTTTTGTCGAGAAAGTTAATGCGCTAATTCGCTCGCTTTTTCGTAAACATTGACAAATTGAACAGTACGTTTTCGTCTATTGCTTTTGTTTAATTTAACGATATATTTTTTTATGGATTATCAGTCGAGGCGAGGCCTAGCTGTCTTCCCATTCGAGGATCTGGATTTTTGGGAGCTGTTTTTTGTTGTTGTAATACATGTATAGAGTATAGGAGCGATCGATATTTTCCGCGATGTTGCCCGAGTTTGACCACATCTAATAATTTCAGTGGCTACGCAATGTTTCCTTTTGAAAAAAGAAAATAAAAACATGCAGGAAATGAACGTAACTGGCAACCCAGACACCGATATTTGTTATTGCTCACCGTGTTGGCTTTGCCAACTGTGAATTTTGCTCCATGAAAAAAAAGCTAAAGAAAACGAGTTTAAGGTGATCTCAGAAAGCTTTGGGGGAAATTTGCTCATGTCTGCTGACGGCGCCATCTATGGTTGTCTCAAATGGCTTTATTACAACATTCTCACATTCCCTCATATAGATTAACTAGCTGGAAGACCCGGCTTTTCCCGGGCTGTACTTAAAAAAAGTTGACTTAGCGTTTACGAAAGTTGACAAGGATTATTTATATGTAAATAAGTAAAACTTACAAATAATGAAAGATACTGTTCTTCCATCTCGCACGCCGCATGGTTCGTTTAATCCTACTTTCCAATAATGCGTTTCAATCTAAATTTAACTGTTGATTTAAAAATTACAATTTCATTCTCCTCTCCGCAGATTTATATATCTTAAATAATATTTAATGTTTTTTCAATAATGTATAGAGCTTGATAAAGCCCAAATGTAGGGCAAAACGGCGCTATTAAATTATTGTTTGATCGATAATTAAAAGGTCTTGCATTTTCCCTCATACACATAAGTTTACTGAGCCAAGAATGAATTTGGTGTATTCAATACGTATTCAATCGTCTAAAAACGTGGAAGATATCTTACATGTTGACTGCATATTTACAATGAATGTTTATAAAAATATAAAATTATACAAAAGATATTTTTCTAACGTTAAAATTATAAAAAAATACTTTTTATAAATGGGTTTTCGTCGTATTTATTTAAATAAAAACATAGAATAAACCTGAAAAATGATTGTGAATTTGATTGGGTAGCACAGACAATGCCTCATTTTTTTGGCTATATGAACGTTTTTGAATATAATATAATAGACTAAAATGCAAACGTGGAAATTATTTTTTGCTACTGTATTGCGTCCATTCCAGTAGCATATATTGCGATTTATTTTATTTTCAATTGCTCATACATTGACAGGTGATGACAACTTTAAACAGATAAAAGTTTATCAAGGCGATTTTATTCAATGACTACTCAATGATCATTCATATAAAACCATGTTTATAAACAGTAAATTGGAAATATACTGCATATTTCTCCCAAAAAATATTTTAAATTGTTTTAATTAAAAATACATTAAGTAAATCGAATAAACGTGCAGATATATGTAATTGTAATACAAGACTCATTACTTCAATAAAACTATATTTTGAAATTAAATTTATATTACAGTTTGAACATACATGTATGTACGTGCATGTTACAGTCGGCTTTACTTTTACAGTTAGTTTCTCAAATGACACTCCTTCATTATTTCTCATATACGATCACGGTTTTTAATAGTTGCTTCAAATATGCTATAGTACTTGTATTATCACTTTACTACCAGCTAATCTCAGGTGCTTAACATCAAATCTAAGCAAGTTTTTTTCACCGTAAGGAATATGTTATCACGCTGTTTTAAATGTCGATTTAGTAAAGATTTCGTGGATCTATGAATCATAGACATGAACACTAACATGATCAATTTTGCAAGCATTCTCTTGAATATAAAACGAGGAAAATTTCGATCAAGCTGACTTTGCTCGATATTTATCTAGGAACAGATTGAGGCAGAAAACGAGGTTAACGAAAATGCTTGCTCATGAAATTATGGAAAGTTGCAAATCACTCGATGCCCTTTATCTCTTCTGGACAATTATATCGACGTCTGCACATTTGAATTAGCTATCCCTTCGACAGTGGTATCCAGTATATGGAATATACTTTCGATTATTTTAAAACAAGGAATGCTAATTTCGATTTATTAATGCAGGGCAATATAATTAAATGTCATACAAAATAAAATGTGTAATTCATAAAAATATATATTCATGCATTTCATGTAAACATGTTTTAATTTCGTGTATTTGAGAATGTTTATCTTGATGAAATGCAATAATATGATAATATATGATATTTTAATGATTTTGAGAAAAAAAAACGTTTTAATGATTTTGGGAATAAAAACGATTCTAATAATTTTTTTTAATCTTTAAAAATATATTTCACTATATTGGAAGATATTGGTAATAAAATATTCAAGTATTAATAATTTTTGATTAAAACGGTTCAAGTAATTTCTTGGAATGAAATCTATTCATTTTATTGTTTAATTCACCAAATTTGCAGACCAATGTTTTTGGTTTACTTAAATATTTAAATGTTTTCTCTATATACATGTACACGATTATATATGCTACACTTGTAGAAATGGCCGCTCATACATGTCATTGAACATGTTGATTTGGGTTATTTTATCTGAAAAATATTGATCTTATTTCGTCAATACAGCAATTTGAAAATTTCAACTTTTTAAAATTTCGATTTCAGCAAGTTTTAATAGTTGCTTAGAGAGACATGTTAATTTTATTTTTTTATTTTACGTTATTTGCATCACGATGTTTTTGATTTACTGAATATATATATATATATATATATATATATATATATGTATGCATGCCTGGTTCCGGGGCCGCGGTTCAATAGCCCACCCATAATGCACCGCGTTACAAATAAAAATTAAACTTCACTCCCGTCCAAACATGCGGTCCCAGGTACTGTAAGTGTTTCGGATTTCTTTTGGCTTCCCCTGCGAATCACTATCGGTAAGTACAGCCCGGGTAAAACCGGGTCTACCAGCTAGTTTTACGCAGTATATATGATGAACTTATAGAGGTCTCTCTCACAGGTCAATAAGCATTGTGTTTTGAATTATTTTTTCTGAGCAATATTGGTCTTATTTCATCAATACCAAAAATATACCAATTATGGTTTATTATTGAGATTTAGTATAAGAATCTTTAACTGCTTGCAGTGGTTATACGGTTTCAGACATTTTTAATGGAATATTTGTTGTGATGCAGGTCTATCGGATATACAGTATCATTGAATACCCTTAAGTTGCCTATTGTGAGCATGTTTTCAATTCTACGGACATTGCATAAAATTCTCTTTTATATGATATTTTTTGAATTTTTGTTGTTGTTTCGAATCAATTCTAAATCATAAACCTGTATGTTCGAGTGGAATTTCAATGGAAAGATGATTGGAATTTTTTGAATATTCACGTATGATAAAAGCATCTGGAAACGGACCTTTTCTCTCATTTTCGTTTTGCAAAAGTTGGTCTTTCATAGCTATAGTCAGTAGTACGTTTTTCGCCGATATTGAAATGGGAAATGAGTTTTTCGTTCATATTTTTTATGTAATGAAAAATTGCATCGCACGTAAATGTAAGGTATACATCGAGTGTACCGAGCATTACTCAAATTTGTACCAGAATTTCATAAATAATTTAGCCTTTTCAGACGTTCTCTGGATAACCTTATGCCCACATGGCATTTTTCCCCACTCGAATGTCAACGTCTGCTACGTGCATAACACCGCCAATGAGACATTGGGTTTATAGTTTATTTAATAATTCATGACTTGATTTAAAAATAAATATGACATATGTCGCCCGACAATATGCTGTCGCCTCAGTAATATTTCAGTTAGGTTACTTTTTTTTCCGATTGAAATTTTCTTATCGTTGCCGCCGAACGAAATAACTATACTAAGGTCTAGTTTTTATAGTACGAGTTTGCGCTGCATTATTTAAATCCGGGCAAAAAAGCTAGAGATTTTGATCTTACGGTTGTAATATACGAGGTTATCTTTTGATAGGAATAAAAACAGGAAAATGAAACTCGTTCTGCAAATAAAAAGTGCAGATGATGACGATTTTAATCAAAATGCGCATGAACTCTCCTCGTTTTGTTGGATTTTATTTTGTTCATTTTTGAAATTTTATTTATTGAATTATCAACATGCAACAAATAACCCGTAAAAAAATAACTAGTAATGCGTTAGCAATATTCTTGTTGAACTTGCCTCGTATATTAAATACCTGTAATATACTTGATCTGAAATGAAATTTAATATTAGATTAGATACACTGCATATACAGTATATATATATATATGCATATTTTTTTCTAAAACGTATTCTTATAATTGTACATTTTCCAAATTTGACCATGCTTGAAACAATTATTAGTTTTCATCATGGGGTTTAACAATAAATTAGGTATTTTTTTAAATATTTTTAAATATATACTGTGGTATAAAATACATCCTTAAAAATTTTGTGTTTGTTTTAGTGTACAATTAGATGTACGGCAATTAAAAAATCATTCATGAAATACGAGTATGTTGTATGCAATATTAATAAATTACTGGACATATCCAAGTACAGTATGCGCATACATGCCAATTTCTGATTTTATAATATCGTGATCGTTTCCACAAAGTTTACAAATGTACCTTAACAAATTACAGAACATGTGTTTGAATTTTAAAAAAAAACGTTTAAAGCAAATTTGTTATTCATGTATTAAACTATTCGTCTTCGAAGAGACGTCGACGTACGGTACTGTTAGATCTCAGTTGGTTTTGTCGTAAATTCACTTTTTCCACCGTTCTCGAGTTCTTCACTTTGTGCTAAATTTGAAGTTTTGTCACGCATTTTGACCTCTCTTCGATTCAATTGATCACACCTGACAGTTGCCCGCATTATTAAATGTTGACTGTGCGCTGGCAAAGAATGCTGGTCAATATAAATAACACAATTTATTGACAATTTCTGCGATGCCTTATCTGAGTTAGCCGTTGTGTTCGCAATAAATTGCGGTCATGTAATCCTCGTGGGCGGTCCGGTAAGTGATAAACAACTGACCAATACTTTGATAAATTTTACTTCTAACATCAATTGCAGCAAAATTAGAGCGCGTACTTTGTTCGTCTTTGGTTAAGCGGTTTCATTTCCGTTCAGTTTCAACTTTCGCTTAGAATTAGAGGATAGACTAAGGTTTTTTCTTATTCTTTAAATTTTTACTTCCACCCAGTTATGTGATTACAGTACGCTCATCCTATATTTTTTGGAACTTCATTAATAGGGCTAATCAAACAAAAGCTATACGAATGGCACTACAGTTACCATGCCTGTCTTCATATCTTTTATTTAAACAATTTATTTCACCTCAACGAACAAATAGAGGTACTCAGACAAAAGCTTTACGATTGGAACTTCCAGCAGTCGGGAAATCACGTGTGAATAATCGACACGCTAATTGGTTTAAAAATTCACTTAAGAGTTATCGTTGTTTATAAACCAATTAGGGCCGAATGCACCAACAGAGGTTAAGAATAACCTAGGGTTAATCTATACTGTGTAACTCTAGGTTAACCCACCATTGTATTGCACAAGCACCGGGGCAGGGGAAGCCAGGATGCGCAATCTGGCAGCACTGATAAAGTTGGTTCCTTTTCTGTCCTCCATTTTGGTTTCGGCAGATTAAACATGGGTTCCATGTTAACCCGAAGGTTAACCTGGAGTCAAATTTTAACCCAAGGTTTGTAAACCACAGATTTTAACCTAAGTTGGTGCAGCCGGCCCATAGATATTCAAAATATCTTCTAAAATAGGTAAATATCAGTGATATCAATTTGATACGCCACTCCTGATTTTGCTGCTTTGAATAGCGCGTCTGACAGACAGTTAAATTATAATTACATACACTTAATCAGATACCATGTGTTGAAATTTAACTTTAAATTTAATGCAGGATTATTAACAAATAACCTCGCTTTCAACACTAGAAATCTAATCATGTATTTTCGATATTTCTTTTAAAACTAAAAGCGTAAAATATCGAGCCCTGCAACTGTTGCGTGTCAATTCGTGTTAAAGTGTTCATCAGTCATGATAGCGGACCGTGCAAGTAATGACTTTAGGGCTCAGTTTGGCTATTAAGATCATCTGTCAAAGTCACATTCCTTAAAAAATATTTCTAAGAGAAAACTTCCATCATCTTTTTCTGGTATATGGATAAACCACAAAGTAAATGTATAGAGAATTTGAACGAGATGAAAACAAGGAAAACTCAGTTTTTTTTACTCTACAATAATCTTTTTAAAGGCTGGAAATCTTCGCGCTTCAACGCTTTTCAGATTTCCATTCGAGATTGAAAACCCAACGTATATGAAATATATATAAACAATTTATAAACCTTAAGGCATTTGATCTTAAACTAAAATCCAATACCAGATGCGGTTATTTTCTGTTTTTTTAATGCTATTTTCATGTTGAGACACCATTCGAAGATACATTGTACATAAAATATAAATGTAGAGTTGAGGATCTTACGTTAGCCACCTTGAAGGAATATCCTAACCAAGGTCTGGTCTATACTGCATATTGCGAGACTTTATTAGCCAATGAAATGAAAACGTGTTATTTTGCAAGAGTTGTTTTTCTTCCTCTCGCATATAAACAAAGAGCTACATTTCTTAGTTTTGTTATGAAATGTCAAAATGGAAAATTCATATGCGCAGAGGTATACGAGTAGACAGACAGCTAAAACTTTTTTTTACCCAAAAATTGAGATCTTTATAACTTTCTTTTCATAAAAGGCGTAATCATACTTCGTTTGTTCTGGGAAAATTTCTCTCAATATTTTACTCGTATTTAGCAGAATATAATAAGTACTATATATTCAGCGGCTTTACATAATGTATACTACAGTGCATGAAAATATACATAAGACTAGATATAATAAAGTAAATGACCATGGGATATTTTTTATATAATGCACATGAACACATACACGAATATGCAGTTTCTACGAAGTTGCTATTCTAATTATAGGATTATATTCATGAAACTGTACATGTCCGGATATCACAGCATAAATGACCACTCATGACAATATACAGTTAACATGTTCATGCATGGCCATATACAGAATTAGTCAAGTTCTGTAAGGTTTTCGTGAAAATACAAATCGTAGGAACCTAATGTTTAATTATGCGATACTTGACACTTATAATTTCTACAAGCTTTAAGTTTAAGGCTTTCAAACTTTACATTTCAAATCGATTATAACTGGCTCATTCCATTGTTATTAGGTCATACATTTTAACTTCCGGTATATCGACATTTAAATCAATTTTATTACCCACATTTCAATTTAGAAAACCCTAATTCAAATTAGAAATTAAAAACTGGAAAAGTCGTGGATATTCAAATATAATGAATTTGTAAAATTTTTAAATATCTGCATTATCATGCATTTTCATATTGATTGCTTTTTTGATGGCATTGATTGCATATTTATGCATTTTGAATTGACTTTCGTGATCATTTTTTAGTCGTGCCTGTGATAAAGGCCACAAAGGTTTTTTTTGACACTAAAATAGAAGTATAAACACTTGTGTTGCTTTACAGTAGTTGGCTATAGTTGCGCTTGGCTCGTCAGCAGTTGTTTACTGCTGAGATTACGTTTGATTGTTACGGTCGGTAAGAAAATGGGGTAATATTGTTAGAAACCACTTACTGCCAAAACTATTTAATGACGTTTACTTTGTCTGGATTATGGCGCAGATGGTATCGTTTATTAGAAGTGTAGTTGATAATTTCAGGAACATACCATGACAGCATGTCCTAAGTCTATTATTGGCCCGAAATTTTGTGTGATAATTCTAGTAAGTACATGATACTTGACAGAAACTTTAGAATTATTTTGTTGAAATTGACCATTTTTGAGACACTAGCGCCATCCATGGTCTATTAATATGGAATGTGAATAATGTAATAAGGAAAGTGCGCTAGCTATTACATTTGCCAAAGATGGACTTAAAAAGGGTGTCCCATTGGCATATTAACTTGATTTATGTATGATAATTGTCAAAACCAGGCTTAGGCATAACATTAAAAATTCGAGATGTTTTTTTTCTCCTCGTAAAATACAAAACCAAACAACTGAGAATTGTCTATTTGCTATTTTATTTTTCATATAATATAATTGTAATTATTAGATGGTTATTATGGAAATGAAAATTTTGGTTTTTTGCTCTCTTTTTCAAGTGAATTAATGAGTATATTACAGTATATATTTAAAGATATATGCTAGGCTATTAAGGTCCACAAATGAAATTGAAATTTAGAATAAATTAGACCTTGTTATAGAATTGAATCGCCTAAATAACAAGTGCAGTTTTTAAATAATTTCAAATTAAAGCGTGGGAATTTTGAAGATGTGAAATTTCAAATTCCTGTATTTTTTCCCTCGTTGTAGCACGTATTGAAATAATGCTAGAGGAAATCCAACTTATAATCTAAATTGTTACGAGTTGAATGTAACAACGATGTCTAGAGCATGTGTCTTATCTTCCTTATGCCATCTTTACTTCCCTCGCAACAAGAGTTTTCGGTCAGCGTATGTTTGTTTCCAAATAAGAAGATTTTCGCCATTTTTTATATCTTTCTACCAAATCGTCCCCTAAACTCACTCCGTTGGGATTATCGACCAACAATTTCCACCACTTTTGACATGCTGTAAGTGCTTGCTTATAGCCATTGTATACGTTTCGTTAAAACATTTCCCACCAAGTATTCTTTTCGGCAATTTTGGGGAAAAGAAAAGCTTAAAAAGGACGAGAGCATATCTGTAAACTATTATGGCAAAAAACAACCAAGCTTTTATCAGATCCGGAAGGAAAACTTTTATTTCAGAAAAGGAAAAAAAAAAGAAATTTAAAAGTTATCCCAACGTAAAGATGTATGGCACAATAACATTCCTTTACGTTGAACGCTTGAATTCTGATAGGCTCTCGCAAATAAAGTTGGCCCAGAATCTAGGTCTCTACAATGCAGTCAATTTCAACTGACAGTGCCATAGTTGGGATCTAACAAAAGATTTACAGTCCTTCAATTTTCTGAGGCGTCTTCTTAGCTCCGGCCATTTATCTTAGACGATGGACAAGCATTGTCCGGCACAATTGCTCCACTATGGACGAAGAAGGGCAATTTTTTTTTTAAAAAAAGGCATCAGCAAACAGGGATCAATTCAGTTTGGCACTTTCCATTTGATTTAAGAACAGCTAAGCCTTAAATTCAATTATTCTACTTGATTCTCTTCGCCGATATGTGTTTCCCGTCTAATAGAACTATGCCTAGATATCTACTTAGTTTGGACGACACGGAGTTTAATACATTTTAGATGCTTCTTGAAATTGGCTGGCTCGCTTTTCTACATTGTTCCCAACTATGTAATTTCAATTTGTGTCAAAATTAGTTCGACTTATTGGTCATCTTCCTAACATAAACGTCGATATGTTGGCAAGCTGAAAGTCTACCCACGAAAATAAATTGGGATGTATTGATTTATGGATTTCATTCATATATGTATATTCCAAAAACGCATTATTTGATTATTTTATTAAATATACAGTATTTCAAAATATGTGTATTTGTAGATGAAAAATTCATACACAATTGTATGTTCAATTCTCGTCAGTGTGCTGGTATCAAATGTAATATGGATTATTGTTAACATAATATTGACATGTTCTGCATATAGAAATACGGTTATAACGTTTTTTATAACAACATAATTTATTGATATTGTTATTAAAATTCATCTAGTGATGTAATTTTATGCATATCAATATACTGTATAAATTAATACTGTGTGAAGTTAATGAATGTTTTAGAGAAACGTTATACATGCATCGATCATGAGGTTCATTTCTGATCATGTAATAAATTATATGTAGGCCTACAGTATATTGTGTCAAAGTATTTTGTTTGTTTACAAACCGAAATCATTTTAAAACTGGATTTCTCGATGTAATTTAGTCAGAAAGAAATTTATTTGAACGTACAGTATATATACACATTTTTTTCCCAAATGAAATATAATGTTGGGATATAAAATAAACTGTTTAATATATTTCAAATCATATTCAAATTATCATATCTTAGTATGTATTTGAACATAAATTGAAAACGTGATTAAGAGTGTAGACTTATCTTCATTTTACTTTAAAATTCGAATCAAATTTACATGTACTTCCCCCCACTTATCCATTGACATTTCCGTATAATAACAATGCAATTCAAATACATGTCAAATTTTATTCAAACACATCATAGTTTTAATAAGTACCAATTGCTGAAGAAGTTCTTCATATAAAAATGTAGTTACGCTTTAGTTTAAATGTCGATTTCTTCGTGAATAGTATAACAGGTTATTAACATATTTTATAGCAACCAAATGAATTTCAAATGAGACGTTATTATATATAAATTATTATTCGTTGTAAAAAAATGTTATTACGACTTCAAATATAAAATAATATAACTGCATGCTCCAAATATAATAATCCTATGCCCGAGGATAGCTTTAATACCAATTTTAATATAGTTTAAATGCCATTTGAAACTGGGCTTTTTGCCCGCCATAGTGCCAAGATTATTGCGAGAGAGCCTGGCAGTATGTAATTTGGCTTTTACAAAATTAACTCGGCATATTGGCCATCTTCCAACATTTGCGTTAATATATAGGCAAGCAAGAAGTCGCGCTGAAATGAAATTGGGTAACAGACTGCAAATCAAATGAGCGAAAATCCGTCTAGAAGCCTGTAGACCTTTTTTAATAATCTATTTCTATGAGAAAGCATTTCGTCGTTCGTTTTTTAGTTAATTGAAAATGCATTAGGCGATCAATTATTTTAGATTCACGCCACTGGTAAACAAGCGATTTTTCAAATAATCAAATTTATAAATGGTTCAAATTAACACACACGAAAATAACGTTGCTATTGTACTCGTTAATGGCTTAAGTGCTGCGCCTTGCTCCAACTTAATATCTAAGACTTGAGAAAGAAAAGTCCATTGGGAAATAAATTGTATACAGACACGCATTTATGTAATCTAATGTTTTGTTTTTGTATACATATATTTGCATACAATATTTATTTTAATAAGTCAATTCTCAGAATGGTAAGATCGAAATACTCAGAATGATAATTTCATAATGATTTAATATCCTAGTAAATTAATTTAGATACTATTGTGGTTTACTCTTTAAAAAATATATATAAAAATGCATCTTTGGCGGATTTATTCATTGCTACAATATGGGCACTATTTTTGGTTCGTCGAATAACCTTTCTGGAAGATCAGTAATGATGAAGCAGTCGCCATTTTCAATTGAGAGTTGCTTTACAGCATCTTAATGAACATTTGGCGGATTTTTTGCTATTGAAGCTTTCGAAAAACTCAATTTTTTAAAGTGTTTAAATACGCTTTAATTGCTTTATTTGTTTTTTAATAATTTGCGAAAGAAACGTCGCAGTATTTATGAACGAGCCCTCGGGCTTTAATGGTAATTTGGACACATGTATGTCAGTTATATTTTTCTAACGAATTCAATTAAGAATGAGCAAATTATGCTCAGAGAAATGGCGTTAATTTCACGCTGGTTTAATAATAATTTGGAGAAATGTTTTTCATTTACCAATTCAATTTATTGTAGAAAATAATTTGTTTACATCATATCTGCATAGATGAACAAATGCTCAAAATTTGGTAGAAAAAATTGTGGCGTTATTTTCACGCTGGGAAACGAGTTATTTTCGTGGAAGGAAAAGTCCGTCTATTCACACAACGCCTTTTATGGACGACCCCTTGGGGTTTATTAATAGGTTGGGCATATGTTTTTCAGTTACTTAATTAATCTATTGCATTAAAGAATTAATTTACTTTATATCTACACATATGAGCAAATGCTCAGAATTTGGCAAAAAATGTGGCGTTAATTCCATGTTAAGAAACGAGTTATTTTCGTGGTCAATTCCGTCTACTCACAAAATGCCATTTATGGACGTTCCTCATGCAGTGCAGTTAGAAAAAACCAGCATTGAATTATTCTATAGAGAGTACGAAAGCTTACATGTACATGAATGAGGGGGGGGAGAGAATAAAATGTATAACGAAATTAATATCATGATCGTATCTAATACAGTCCCTGGTGCGTTTTAATAAATAATACGTCTGTCACTTAGCCGCAAAATATATGCAATTTCCAGAATTAAACAATCGACCAAAATGCGCCATTTTGGCTCAGCAAGAGGCTGCAGCAACGAGTAAAAGTACAAAGAAAAAATAATAATATTACTCTCCGTTATGCTCTCGGAATTTCAACGTTTCCTTTTATCGCGTTATATTAGCTTTTCGTCCAATTTTTTTATTGTTTCTATATTTTCTAAAACTTTCTTCAATTTTCCCATTGATTTTGGCATGGTGCATGCTCCCAAAATCTGATTTTCTTCCAACTTTAATCCAATTTACTACTTAGAAAGAATTTAAAACTGCTGATTACTAAAGAAATTTCCACCGGTACTAATTGAGCTGTTGGTAAAATGAGATGCGAGATGCTAGGTACGTGAAAGGAATCATTTAAATAAAACCAGATATTTTATGGTCTCGGAGCTGAGGCAGACTCGGCTTGTCTGCGTGTGTATAATAAGTCCCCGGAATTAAATTTCCAAATTAATATTGATTAACCATATTGTCGCGCTGATGATGAAAAGAGTCATCATCCGCTTGATTCGTTTAAATGTCCTTTCTGGAAATAAGGAGGGGGTGGGGGAAGAGGGAGAGAAAATGGCGTATTTCTATCGCCTTCTAAGCTTCTGCGTGGGAGGCCCGAATTTAATAGGGGAAATAAACGGATGGAAATATTACTTCCAAACAGAAGAATTGGTCGAGTGAACCTGACTCGTTTGCTGATAAGTCGCCTAACATATTCCTGCCAGGCGTTTAACAATATCTTTTTATGGCTACAGGCTACGGAGGCCAAAAAATGGGAAGAAAATCGAGCAAAAATAAGTTATATCGTGGCGACAAATGTCCACCATGCGTTTATTTGGACTAAAAGCAAGTCGAGCGCTAAATTCTATTTGAATGAATCCTCAGTTGGCAATCCGCTTAAGCTTTTGTTCCGTCGTAAAAAAGAGCGCTTTGTTTATTCAACTGTACTTTAAATTCGTCTATTGCCGGATATTAATTGCTTCTTGCTGTGGATTTCCGCATTGCATTTTGCGAGGACATCTCGTTTCCCGTCTTCTTAACGGCGAATAGACTGCTGTTTGTGTATACTACTTTTTTTTTCGTAATATGTGATCATCAGCTACAGTATGAATCCCTAAAAAAACTGACCCAAGTTTGGCCATGATGGTATACGGAAATAACGGCCCGGATAATTAGTTTTGTGTCCTGAAATGTGCAGCAGGGTACATGGTAAAATACGTTTAAATTAACTTGATGTGGTACGAGTAGATTTTCCAGTTTTTCACTTAATAAACTTGACAAATTAATGTCATTAATCACTTCGATGTATTAGAGATTTCACTAAAATTCAGTCCATTCCAAAATCACATAAATAGTTGAATGGACGTACTTTATTTAGACAAAGGAAGTATGGACAATGCTAATAAAGAAGAAATAAATGTTCGAAAATAAAAACTGACCGAGCTACCTAGCAGCCACAAATCAGTAATAACCCCTAAAGGTAAGCAATTCTGCATTACTTTACTGCTGCAAGGGATTGCCTACTCCTAAGGCGCGCTCTAAGTTTTCAAATTTGTTGTACAGCCTTCCGCAACTTTTACTACCTGACATGTTAATATTCCAAATTTAAAACATACTAAATGTAAGTTTGGAGAAAATGAATAAAGAATAAATCAATGTGCAAAAAGCAAATTTAACCGATCTAGCGGCGGTAAATCAGTAATACATGTAATTCCTTGAAGGTAGGCAATCATGAATGGCTTAACTGTTATAGGTAATTGCCTATCTTAAGGGGCGCTCTAATTTTTCTTATTTGTTGTACAGCTTTCCGCCACTTTTGCTACATAGCATGTTAAAGTTTATAACTTAAAACCTAGTAAAATCATGTTTTCCTTTTACAAAATTCAAATTTTGTAAAAAAAAACTAATTTCCAGCCATAGATTATTTATACACATCGATCGTGTCATATACATGTACAATGTGTTTATACACATTGGCTCGTGACAAATTTAAATTTAAATTAATTGGTTGCACATTACTTTTTAAGAAGGAAGTTATGATATAAGAATGTTTTACTTTCGAAATGCATTTGATTAAACCTATTTAATTAATACAGTAGCTACACGAGATGTTTGTTGCAATGCATCGGTAGGATTATACGATACAATATTTGCACTGATACATTTTAAAGTGGAAGTATTCAGACGTGATTTTACGTCACACATTTGACCATATTTGAAAATTGATTGTCCATTTATCTTCCAAACCATTTTTGGCCAATGACGTCCATCTGTGTCTCATCACCGGCTGTGTTATACAGTGAAAGCTTTTTAATTCTGCCAGCCATTTTATTCGATTTTTTCCTATGCTGCCCTTTATGAAAAAGTCGCTTAATCCAGTCGCCTAATCGCATAATTCGATCATATTTTACACGTGTATAAATAACGAAAACGCGCGAAATAAGTTTGAGTAGCTTTCATACAAGCACGTACACGTTTGGATGCATTAAGCATCTAATGCTTAAATTTCATCCGTTTCTGCATTCAGGCATCATCAAACACTATACTTGCCACTTAATTTAAAAAAATATATATATATAATTTTAAAAATATGTAAGCACATATTCACAATAAAATATTTATATGTTTAAAGCATAGAGCAAATTAATTTGATTATAAGGTCAAATTTTATAGCTTTTTTTACATTCACTGTCTATTTCGGTCAAATTGCTGTAACCATCGTGATCGAATTAAGCGGCTTTTACTGTAAATGAAAATGACTTGAGCAGGTATCCCAGAGACGTTGAAGATCTCTATATCCATATACAGTATATGCATCTACACTCTAGGCCACGTTTCCACTTGAGATGTTCTGTCTCAGTCACGAAGTTTCTCTAACTAGATGAACTAATCAATAACTCGTAAGAAAGTCCTTTCTTCACCTTTCTCTCGACGCCCGACCTTAATGAATCTTTGATGCATCGTGTCCTTTTTCCACCCAATACGCTGTCCATATTTCAAGCCGAAATTCGTTTTATCCAGCACTGTCATCCTATCTAAGTATTTTGACACGCATTTTCATCGAAACAGGGCTTAAACGACGGTGTATACGCTCTAAATACACCGTGGACAATGTTTAGCTAATGAAAAATCAGTACCAAAACACCCTGCTGTTGCATGTTGTCAACAAGAGCCGAATGTAACACCTGGTGGTCACATTTTGGTTCATCGAAAGATGAAAAGTTGGCTGAACAATGACACGGAGAAGGACAATGTACTTCATTAAGTCGCCTTGATGTAAAACGTCTTCAATGGTAAAAGGATTTGAAGCGTCAAAAATCATGCTTTAAAACTAACAAGAAATGCTGAGAAGGACACTTTGTTGAGCTTGGCTGAACTCAGTATGCGGGGCCACCCAAGGTGCTGACCTTAGGGGTGGAGCGTAAATGTCGAATATACATGTACATTGCAGAGGATAATTTTGCAAAATGTTCGGTATTTTTCGGAGACAAAATTGCAAAAGTTTTCTCATTTCCAGAGGATAAATGTAAAAAAATGTCAACATTCAGTAGACAAATGTGCAAAATTGTCAACATTTCCAGAGTGCAAATTTTAAAATTGTCTTACATTTTTACAACAGTACAAATTTGTAAACTTTTCGACCCTAATCCCAGTAAAAAATTTCAAAATTCCCAACATTTTCAGAGAACAAATTTTCAAAATTTACAGCCTTTTCCGATTATAAAAATATGTAAAATTTCAATTAAACTTTCATGGCAATTTTACAAAATATCTATACAAAACACGGTTTGCAATATCGTGGATAACGTTGGCATGTCAATTTGGTCGTTGCTCAGAGAAATTTGTTTAAAAACCTGGAAAAGTCAGGGAAGTTGAAAGGAGAGCTTAATTTGTCGGTCTCGCCTACAGTGCAATATAGCCTAGCACCAGACTGTCAGTATGTGAAGCATATTTTAAATGTCTCAGCTTCCTGCGAAACGTATATATTCAATGAGATTATATTCTACGAGCCAAGACTATGGGTCATGTCAGACGCTCGACTACGGGGCTCTAATAATGTTACGAAATTCACTCGCATCTCCAGTAAATTGAATAAACAACAAAAGGGCTGGGTGAATAATGGCAGGCAGCAAATCCACCCAACAGTTTCAAGTTTAAATTATATTGGCAAAACACTCACCGCACAAATTTCGTTTTAAATTAAAGTTGCCACGCTCGTACACTGACAACGAAAGAAAACAATAGATGGATTTTCTAGTTGCTAAGCAATAAATTTTGAGATTTTTTTTCTAG
The DNA here is from genome assembly GCA_034697705.1 of Ommatoiulus sabulosus. Classification (NCBI taxonomy): domain Eukaryota; kingdom Metazoa; phylum Arthropoda; class Diplopoda; order Julida; family Julidae; genus Ommatoiulus; species Ommatoiulus sabulosus. Next base: position 547 of record JAQGAO010001058.1, on the reverse strand, counting down.
AGTTGCCATAGCTCGCAATGAGAATTGATTAAACCATCACGCATTATTTCGCGCATAAATACTGTACAAACTCTGCGTACAGGGTGATTATTCTTTTAATGGCTTTGTAAACGACGTAAAAAGGCTATAGAATCTCGAGGGACGTCAAACTTTGTTTGTTCAAACCGATAGTTTGTATTATCGGAAGTCAGACAATACGTGACTTTAACAATGAGAATTAAAGTTTCATCGAAATTGAATTGATATCATACCTCACGTGCAGCTAGTATATGCATGGGAAAGTAGAGCAACTCACATCGGGGTATTATTACCCGTTATAGCGTACTTTTTATGTGTTTCATATTGTCATATTGTGGAAATTGCATTCGTTTAAGCCGAAATTTCGTAACATCCCGAATCTGAATTCGTCTTATACCAAGAGATTAACCCTTTTCTGCCCAGTGGTATTTCAAAGTACCAGTAAAACATAATTTTTTTTTGCATTGCAAAGATACTTGTGCAACCATAAAAGCCCAGTGGTATCCACAGATACCAAAGCTATTAGGAA
>JAQGAO010001057.1:0-26984 GCA_034697705.1 Ommatoiulus sabulosus | reverse complement strand
TGCAGTTTTAAACAAACTGAATGTAATTTAAGATGTTATGTAAAAAAGTGGGCACATAAGACCTCTAAATATTTTCGATCTACATTATTTTGGTTATTTCATGTTTCTACTATGTTCATCATGACTTTTCTGACAATGAACACATTTAACAGTAAATTTTCAATAATGACAAAATTCAATGACGACTAAAATAGTCATTCTTAAATTAAATAACTAATTTAGTCGTAAATCGTCCATCTTATTATAGTCAATTGATGACAAAATAGCCTCGGAGCAATGCTATTTTTTCGAATTTTCGACAGTTTTGCACATTTTTCAAAAATTTTGCGAATTCTTCGACAGTTTGGCGGATGTTTAGACAATTTTGAGAATTTTTCGACAATTTTTCTAATCTTCGGTTAGGAAGATTTCGTATTTTTTTACAATTGCTAAATTGTGAAAAATTTCGGAAATTTTCAAAAAAGTTGAAAAATTGTGGAGAATTTGCAACATTTTGGTAATTTTTTAAAAAAAAAAACGTCTAAAATAAACAAAACTGACGAAAAAATTGAATAATTGTCGAATAGTTTCCCAATAGTTCCCAGTTCCATGCATACGAAGTTAGTCGTTGCATAATACGACCAATGACTAACGAATATTAGTCTACAGTAATTAGTCTAGATTAAGACTACTGTAATCAATCATCAATCGTAAGAGCCATGACTAATGTCTAATCATTCATGTATTAGTCATTAGTCTTGATTGATCAATGGACTAACAATTTCCCATCTCTGTAATGTGGTTATACTGTACTTCATTTTATGAAATGGTATAGTTTACATTTAGCGGATTAATTGTAAAAATGTGATTATACAATTGTATTTGTTTGATGGATGCGATGCGTACGTTACAAAGCATCGATTAAAACATTTCAGCAACGATTTTGAAAATCAACTTTAGGCTATTAAATATTGAGTGAAAACCAGAGAACAGAGGATCCTAAAAATCCCACAATTATTTGTTTACCAAATTATCAAGCCCCATACTCCAAATACTTATCAACATGGCAGACAACGCCTACTAATAGAGGGCGCAATTGTTACTTTTTGGAACTAAATACCTACATTATACATTATACGTACAGTACATGTAGACATTTTTAATACTTGTGTAAAGTTAAGAAAATCAGGAAGTTGATCCCTAGTAGTAGGCCTAATGTAAGTTGTGATGTCTGAGCATTTTCAAAACAATTTTTTGTTACATCGCGATTAATTATACAACGCAAAAGTATTATACCGGTACATTGTATAGACTGGTTCAGCAAGATTGCGAGACATCAGATATTTCGTGAAACTGCTTTTTATTTCGCTTTCTAGCCATATACAACTTTGCATTTCTGCCAATCGGAGTAATAATAATTGCAACTAATTTTATGCATGAGTGCATAATGGAATAAAGGGGTTTGCACGTTTTCCGTTCATTTGTGAACTAGCAGGAAATGTTCGAACAGTTTCACTTCAGATCGAGGAACTATGACCTCTGGGCTTGCCATACAAACCCGTGAGCATGCCCGGATTTTTATTAGCTTTATTTAAATTCCATACCAGTCATATGTTAACCATGTCAGACAACGATGGAAAATACATGTATATTTCAAAAGGAAGTACCGTTATAGGTTCGGGATATGCAGAGCCATACCTCACCATATAATAAAATTTGGTACCATTGTGAGGCACGTTATGCATCATCGAATGTAGTGCACTTCGATATTATACAGCCATAAATCTGCGGCTTCCTATGTTTCAGACTTGTTTATTGCCAATTAATACAATTGTACTTTCATAGGTAGGAATGACTCACCGACAAAAGTTCAGATGCCTTCACTTTCCCACAAAATGGAAGAGTAACTCGAGTTATGAATGCTTTAGAAGTATAATGCAAATCAAGTTGCAAGTACATGTACATTACTGTATATTATGCAATTACTTTAAATTTCAAGGCTATATCTACTAAGTACCAAATTTGGTCATATACTCAGAAATAACACTTTCTACTTGGAATGGTTTGAACTGGTGAATCCATTGATATAATGTAAATGTACTGTGGATGACTTGACCATGCAATGTACAGTACAACTTGTACATAAAGATCAATGTACTAAAATTCAAATCATTTGCAAAGGTGGTGTCATTATTCAGTACCTGCAGCGCCAATACGGGTACTTTTTCAAGTAAGGCATAATCAAAATATGGACAGCCATGACATTCTAATGCAATTAAAATAGGCCATTAAACTTTAAAACTTGGACGTGAAATTTAAATTGCGCAAAGTATTTTGCAAATTGACAGAATCTTCGAACTGCATATACATAGTCTACTCGTTTTTATTCTAATACAAGCAATACAAACAGCACAGGAATATAAAAGTACATGTACCTACATGTACACTGATTTCAGTTTGCAAACTGAAAAAGGGCGAATTTGGTACACGTTAATATTTTAACAATGTGATGTCCCTAACAGAGTATTAACACGTAAATATAGACGAGCATACTACTCTGGCAAAATTTATGATGAAATGTATAACATTTATGGGCTGTAATTATCAATTTGAAATGAAATATACAAATTGGGTCAGCCATCAGATGGTTCAAGTCACATAAACACAACCAACGAAAAATTAACCCTAACAGCCCTGGAATTAATTTAATGAAAAGTTAGATTTGATTTTCCGAATCCTCAAAAATCTTTCGGTTAAAGTTATAGATTTGGCGATATATGACACCACAGTGAAATTCTTTAATGATCAGTGATGTCATAGAGAGTAATTGAAATGAAAATGTAACTGCAGCTTTTATCCAACTGATCATTGAAAATGTTAACTTAATGTTGGAAAATGTGTACATAGGGAAGAAAGGATTAAAATAACTTTAGAATACTATAAAAGTTTGAGAAAAGATAAAAATGAGTGAAGGCAAAGATATTATTATACACTAGTAAAAATGCATGTAAATATTTGCAAAGCTTACTTTAAGTTTCATCGGCCATCACATCAACTCGTGGTATATTCCAGATTCAATGTTATATCATGTCGTGCCAAGTGTTATGTTTGTCACCACTTCAAAGTTTCAAACGTTAAAAAGCCTAATTAATCCATGTGTTTCAGAGCCCGCAATACTGCTAAAATGCTCCAAAATGTACATGTGCACGCGTCAAGGGTGATTGGTAAGCCACCGGTACACACTGCGTCTGGTAGCTCAGGTGGGGTACTGAGTAGTGAATGGAAAGCAACATCGAAATGTATGGCACCCACAGGAAATAATGCTTCAGCGGATGCCAATGGCCGACAGTTATTCTAATAAGCCAGGTACATTCGTATAAGCCTGTCCCAGATATGGCACACTTAAGTAAACAATGCCATAGCCAATACCCTGCGTGTTTATGTACTATGCAAACAATTAAAATCCAGAATACTCCAAAACGCAGCGTGCTGATTCCTAATTTTGAATTCTTGCGAAGTTTTCAAGTAATATTGCTTTTTCGTAAATTCATTTTGTGCCCCGAGCACAAAAAAGTAGACACATTAACAAAAGCAAGTTATTTTCGGTAGCAACCACATTGTTGTTTGTGGATTTTTAATACTAAACAAACTATGCTTTTATAAAAATGTGTAGTAAAAACTGTCAGAATAAAAGTATAGAAATGCATTACTTAACTAGGAAAAAGGATTAATTTCTTCACTTGACGGACAACCTCTATAACGTCCATTTTTCAGATTATGTCATTTTGTTATCCGAAACTGGAATGCAAGTTTCTGAAACATGCGTTAACCGGCTTTCGGAATTTTGAGTTTCCAATTGCTGAGTTTTCAACTTCGGAAACAATGTTTCGCACAAGTTTTCATTTGTGTGTAGGCCTATCTATAGCTTTAGACTTTGTTTCCAAAATTAAGAACGAAAAAATTTCAAAAGACTTCTCAACAAAAGATAAAAATCAATAGAATTACAGAAATAAAATGTAAATCTGGACCAAATTTACTGAAAATGCGAAAACACAATAACGGTTTGATGACCCATGCTCATGCAATTTAGAAGCTAGTCATGCTGTTATCTACAGGGGTACTCGGACAGAAACTTCACAAATGGAACTTTCGGCAGTCGTGAAGTCACGTGTCCAAAAATTAGTTAAAAAATTCCTTTAAGGTTATCACTATTTTTAAGCCAACTATTGCATTCATTTTGGACAAGTGACTTCATGGCTGCCCAAAGTGCTATTCGTAAAACTCCTGTCCGAGCACTCTTATGGTGATATTTGTGGATTATGGTTACATTTCATTACTTTGTCAACTTTTGCATCGTTGTAGTCAATGAGTTACAAGATTTCAGCTAAGGTTTCGCAGCTGATAACTTAACATTTAATGTTTCCACACACTTGAACAAGTGTGTGTAAATTTCAAGTATTATATACTTGAAAGACCTGATCCAGAAAAAGTAGTCAACAGGTTAGGTTGGTCAGTCATGAATAAGCTATAAAAATCCACTATCGCCCTGTGGTGGGACAAAATTACATTTAAAACTTGATAATTACGTTCGCTGGTAAACATGTTTAAAAAAGTAGAAAGATAATGGCCGACCATTTGAATATCATTTCACCGTTTTTATTAGATTATTTTCTTATCTATAAATGAGAACTAATGATAACTCGAAATTAAATACCTGCATGATAAATGGCGCAGCAAGGTGTAGGCCAATTGAACCAAATAACTGGTTTTGTTATAAATGGAATTTTAAATCGATACGTCTACGCAAAACAATTAACATTCCTATTTGGTACGTTGTAAGCTCACATCGATTTTAAATTTAAGGAACAAATTCCATGATTCTACTTAAACACAAATCTACACGAAGAATTACAAAATATTTTAATTGCTGATAAAATATAATGCTTTATACAAATTTTTGATAGTATACGAACTCATTTCCAGTCCGCGAGCTAGGGTATGGACGAGTATGCTAATTTCTTCGTTTTAAGACGAATTTCAAATTGTGATATGACAAATGTTCGGATAAAACGAATGAGTTTTCGAATTCCAAAGCATTCGTGCGATGTGACGTTAAAACGAACATTAGACAATATAAAAAGTACGTTATAACGGGTTAATCATTTAATTAATTTTAATTAACAATTGAAGTTGTCTGGCCTTCCCATTCGTATACAAGTACTGTACATGTAGGTCTACCTGGCGTAGGATTTCATCCAAACTTCGACGAATCATTAATATTTCTTATTAAATGTATTGTATGAATGTTTTTTTACTTCTTATAATACGAACTACTGTTTAAACGAGAGAAAAAAATGTGGCATCAGGCCATCAGTTAAGATTCGTCTTAACGAGGTCCGGCTGTATATACAGTAAGTGTGCGACTGAAATTAGACTCGCAAAAACTAGGTCAAATTTTCGCATGGAGTTCAATAAAACATTCCGATGTCGACTAAAAAAGCCAACACCTCAATCAAAATAAACGTTTTCTTTATTCCATTTAATTAGCTGACAATTAAAAGCATGCCAGTGTGACCAGTTGTGGGAGGGATAGATTGAGCCAAATACAGATAAACGTTAAGAACCATTGTCAAAGACCTTTCTCCGAGCGGTTTTCACGTACATGTATGTCACTATAACACAGATTGGAATCAAAATAGTTTCATAATTGTAACGTAAGCGGGACAAAGACCTTGATATCGATGGAAACAATTGACTGCGGTCACTATCAACTGACCACCAACTTCTACTTAGAACAACAAACTTAATGAATGTACACGTCTATGAATTTCCGATTATTATCAGATCAATACTTCGACCTATTAAATAACCTACCTGTGGTAAATGTGCTATTTTGTCTGGCAGGATATGAATAAATTAATTTCTTAAGGCATTATTTTATTACAGTTACCTACAGTAGATATACCATAGTTAAGGTGCAAATGGCATTCAACTTGCAAATGCATAGGCTACATTTCTCATAACATTTTGTACAGTAAATATTAGTTTTACTATAATTTAGTACATTAAGAGAGGGTATTTTGTGACTAAATTACAGTTATAATATATGAAGAATAAATAGTTTGGATACTTGTTTTTCTAAACATAATAAAGGAAAATAATTAAGAATTTCACATTTTACCTGATTAAAAAACAATAAAGAAAAAGTTAGTTTGAATTAAAAAGAATTATTGTATAAATGATCCATTATAGTGTGAAAATAAAATAACTGACATTTTATCTTAATTATACTGTAAATTACCTCATGGAAAATTTTAAACAAATTTGGAATTGTTCAATTTGTAAATTTAGCATTTTTAAATTTCAATATACTATTGTTACTAAACAGACGTACATTTCGAGAATTGTTAATTGGTTTAAAAACTTCACTTAAGGTTATCACTGTTTGCAAATATTAGTTTTACTATAATTTAGTACATTGAGAGGGTATTTTGTGACTAAATTACAGTTATAATGTATGAAGAATAAATGATTTTGATACTTGTTTTTCTAAACATAATAAAGGAAAATAATTAAGAATTTCACATTTTACCTGATAAAAAAAATAAAGAAAAAGTTCGTTTGAATTAAAAGGAATTATAGCATAAATGATTCATTGACATACACGTGACTTTGCAAATTTTGAAAGTTCAATAATCCCTTCGTTATCCATAGTCAAATTTCTGAAATATTTATTTCAATGACAACATTTATCTTTGAAAAATTACGATTAATGATTTACCACTAGGACACTTCCTTAAACCTACAGGTGTATCACGTGAGTTTGTCGTTCTAAAAACGTTTAAAAATGTACGGAGACAACTGCTCTGCAAAAGTTCGATGCCTGCAAGCAAATGGGTTCAACCTGTACACGCAATGTCAGTCTCTTACGTGCATTTCATAAAGTCACGATTGAGTGAACCAATTAGCAATTCGCAAAATTTGAGTACCACTAGTATATTGAAAAACGAAAATTTCCTCTGGTTATTCAAAAAACTCATTTTGTTGAAAACCGGTAAGGTTTTAGCGAAGTTTTTCACTAAGTATGGACCCCTAAAGGCGTCCCAATTCAAATACTTGTACCAATTGTTTCGATAAAAATTTTATTTATGTTAACACGCACTCGGTTCATTATTATTTTAGATTATAATAAATATTTTTAAAATTTCCTATAGCCTTAATTTCCCATACGGTAAAATTGAAAGATGTAATTAACATAACTAAAAAATGTTGGGGTCCTCAATAACTATTAGATTGTAAGTATACTCGACCAAAAAAAGTTTGAGAACCACCACTGGCTTAACTAGCACAAAGAAAAATTTCGGATTTTACAAATTTCAATTTGCAAATTTAACGATAATTCAACTTCTGGTAAAAATAAGGTTTCAGCATTCTACCCCAGTTGGTAAAAACAATAATCATGATGTTTAGATACAGTACATGTACCTTCGTATATTGATGGAATACGTTGCAAAGATATTATGATAAATTCGTCAAAACTTCAGGATAATAAAATTCTTTTGCAAAGAATAGCCCAAAGATATTCCAAAAATGCCATGTTTTTTAGCATAATCTTTGGAATAATTTTTATCCAAATTCAAATTCTAATTATTCAACTTCCATTGACAACTTTAGAATCAACTTTTTTCAATTATGCATTCATTTTATTAAAAAGTAAGTAAGGAATTGAATACAATAACTTGCCAAGGGAAGGTCCAACCCCAATTCAAGACAAGAACTACAGACCACCATACTGTACGTTGTTTGGAGAAATCAACTGAGCTTTTAAACATCGCCACAAGTTTTGTTTCCGAATTCAAGGTTGACTTCAATTATTGAATACTGTAATGTAGATTTACCAAATCTTATAAAAGTTGCAAATTGAAAATGTAATACAATTTATTGCATGACCTTGGGTTAGTTTAAAAAAAACTCCCAAAGAGCCATAAATTTCCAGATTTAATTGTATACTCGAACAATAAATCATTACACTTTGTTATCAGTGGTGTTAAATTGAGCAGCATGTTTCGATCCCGACCCATCGAAATATGCGTAGCCACCCAACATAACCCCCTTAATGGACTTAAACCGCATTGAGCTCAAAGTAATTCAACAAAACATTTTCATGATGAAATTACAAAAAGCTTGGTAATTTTGATCTCGAATATGTGAGCCAGGTTCAATTGTAGTCGTGACAAACGATATCCTGGTTGTTGTATCCTCCCAAAATGTTCGAATGCACCTCGCCAACAGGTGTTTTATTTACCTGAATTTGAAGTAGAACAAGATCAACACTCTCCACCTCGTCAGAACCACAACACGTGACTACCTGAATTGCTGGGCAGACAGGCCCAGTTCCCTTCAAATGCATTCCATTCATTTCTCAGATTCGTGCTAATGAATGCAACTTCAAAGGCGCAGGGAAGGCTCACTTTCTAAACTTATATGCATATTCATGCATTTACCCGATAAACCCCACGGAGTGGAAAATCAAATTCTTTTAATGTGTGGTTTAGTATGCAAATTTCATCGGAAGTTAATGAAACGGTAAACAAAAACCTGCAGGATGAAAAACCTTTTTACGTGATTTTGGAATACAGTCGAACCAAAGTTTCATCGAAATTTGAGTGAAATCTTACCCCACGTACAGTATATGAATAGGATGGTCCTGCAACTTTTAGATTGAGGAATAACTAGCCATTGTTTTAACGAAACATAACGCTAATGCGTGGGAACTCAAAAATTCATGCGTTTTAATCGACAATTTGTAAAATCCGGAATTCGTCTTAAATGAAGAAGTTAACATTATTCGTCCATACTCTAGGACGGTGCTTGGAAGTTGGAATCGAGTTTGTATTATCAGGAATTTGTATAAAGAGTTATTCTTAATGAGTTTCCACTGTTATCACATTTTAAATACAATTCTAGAAATCATGTATCAATATGTTGCAGGACATTCTTCAAGAATCACAGAATTGAAGGAATTAACGAAGTTAATTTGAAAGAGTGTATGCTTTCATGTTTATTATATTTTTATTATAACAAAAATATCCGATATATTTAAAAAGTTTAACAGTAAATCAGTTTCAAAAAATTCAGTAGTTAACTAATCTCGAATAGGATTTGTCTGTAGCCTCTCATATTATGCAAATATTCCAGTCGGTTTCAGCACCAAGTTCACATTCCTACATTTGTAGGGGATTTTTCCAAATTTTTAAATACGCAAGGTAATCATTAAAAGAATCAGATTTTCCAATTATAGTTTAACTAAAATGGAGAAAGATTAAGTTATGCAAATTTCCATCATAGAAACATATGGCGAAATTCTGATAAAAATTCTTACCCACCATTAAACAAAAAAACAAACATTGGCATCAAGTGAAGCAAGGAAAGCATTCACTTTTTATAATCCATTACCTTAAACTTCATCAAAGAAAGGGAATTTTACGCTCCTTGAGTTACTTAACAAGCATTGAAAATTGCCTAATTCTGGATTCAACTTTCAAATGCAATTTAACGCTTTGCGATTCTTGCTGTAAAACGATTGCTTAATTAATGCAAAAAAACACATTTTAAGGTTAAAGTAACTCATTGGTTACGTCTGATAGTATTCACTGCCAATGAATAATAATTGCTGTACAATACATGGAAAACTAATGCCAAGTTTCCTGTCATAACTTAAAAACTCTTGAAGTTTATATCAAATGCAATGTTGTTTGCGATTCAAACAACGATTGGGTATCATATGCAAAAACGCTTAATTTACGGAAAACTTAGTTAATTGGTTCAATTTTCTTTGGCAATATGCAGAATAAATAATGCAAATTTAGGAAACTTGCACAGGACTGACTTTCATGACCATTAGCAAACAAGCATTTATTTCCAGTTTCTTGCCATAATTTAGAATTTTCGACGTTTATTTCTTCCAGATTCTCAGATGTTGTGCGTGATGTTATTTTCTATTATAAATTGGGTAAAACATCCACGCTTTTCCCTCTTCCTCACCCTTGCGCTGTCCTGGCTTGAACTTAAAACGCGAATTTCAAGTTCAAATCGTGTTGTCCCCCCAAGGAAAATTTAGAAAAAACTAACAACAAAGGGGATATTTAGCAGAGTTACAATGATGTTGTTCTCAGCAAAAATCTGGTTACGGCTTAGAGTTATTGTGCAGGAAATAAAAAACAATGTTCCCATTACAATCATCAAATTCATCATCTATACATGTACAGTATGTTGTCTAAAACGAAACCATGAAAAAAATTGAAATCTTGTATTGTAGGTCAAACATGTACAAGAAGCTATAACAGTTCAATTTGACATGCAGCGCTATATAAGATTTAGAAAGCTTCACATTAACATACCAGAATATCTTAAGAGAAGTGTTATAAATCTATTCTGAACTACATTATGTTTTTAAAATGAATACATTATAATTTTTTGTTAAAGAAAAGTTTTATCATATTTATGGCCTTTGACGTATGCGGTCCGACGTAAGGCAACTTTGAACTATACTGATTTAAGAATTTATTAATAAAATCATGTTATTGATGTAGATAACATACAGATGTTAGATATTTTAAGGCTACTTTAATTTAAACTAGAATCTGTAAATATTTTCTTTAAAAGTACCTGTATATTTGAATGAATTGATGTTTTAAACTATTAAATAAAGTCCCGCTGGAACAGAACAGCCCATACAAAATAAAGATCAAAGAGTGTTTTGCTCATACAAGAAGCAAAATTCTTTAACTTTTGTATTTTTTTTTTTGTAAATTTGATATTAAGTACAATATGTTTTGCAGATAATATGCAAATATTAGACATTTTATGGTTTCTTTCATTTAAACTGGAATTTTCAAATATTTTCTTTAAAGGTATACATTTGATTGAATTGATGTTTTAAATTTTTAAATAAAGTTCCGTTGGAGCAGAACAACCAATGTAAAGTAACGATCAATAAGAGTTTTGTTCATACAATATGCAACTATGAATTCTAGGATAAATCCATGTTAATAAACAACCTTAAATAAGCAAAAATTGAAATACTCTTTAAATTCGATATTATTCCTGTAAATTGTAGATTAACTACAATATGATTTTTCCTGTTTCAATCATAGTGACAATGCGAAATACAACAGATTCAATTTGCTACAACCTGCACATGTAAATGCAGTTATCGATATATCGCCCCCCTGATTCACAGGTGACACAACTAAAAAAATCAATTTCTAGTCAAGCAAAGTGAGTTCTATATTCAGTAAAAACGACATCATCTTAGCTTACCATAATTTCTGATAAATGACAGCAGTGTCATTCATTACAATACCTTAAAACTTCCCATATAAAATAAAAAAACATTGAGTTGTGACACTTAAGAAGTGGAGGTGCGATATGTAGAGCGAAGTAGCGTTTTGATTTATAAGACATTTGCAGAAATATTAATTGTCAATAAAGATAATTATTAGGATCATACCTAATGTGCGTCATGGTACAAACACATACAGGTCATGAATTTTCATGATCTTCCTATCAAGTAGAATGTCTATGAAAACAGTAATTTAAAGTTATTCAAGCATCTTACCTGCACAGCAGATTTTCATTCAACTTTATCCGATCAACACATCGATAGTAAAATCTAATCTTCGTTGCTTTGGGCACAAAACTTCGAATTTCTCCAGTTGCAGTCAATGAGGGGGTTGGAGGAAATGCAAATATATCCTTTGATTTTGGCACTCATTCACGTCCAGTTTCTGACAGTAGACTGTTCGATGAATGGCATCAGCAAATTTCAACTACTCTAAGGTGGCCTAGAAAATAACGTGTTTACGTCGAAGGCAAAAGTTTAAACCGGAAGTTCCCATTTTATCCGTACCGCAAGCACTGAAATACCTGTGGGCCAACGTTGGCCTGACATTCGTAAGTAGGTAGGTCTGGACATGTAACGTGAACTGGTCAGCAGGTAGAGTGGTACACGCACGTGACTTACGCTCACTCCACTTCACCCGTTAATTTTAACTGGAATGCAGAAAGCTAATCCTCCCAATTGGTAAACAGGTTCCTGTTTCTCCAAAGAGCTTACCTTCAGCTCCACCAAGCATTTTTCAAGAACTTTGCCATTGTTAACCATGTGCTCCAGGTTACTTAAGACGTCACCCACAAAGGAAGCATTGTTAGCGCGTGACAATCGTTTGATTTATGCCCTTATTACGCAACTTCGTTTTTCATCTTCAACAGTTTTCCTCAGCTAATGAAACATTTGGATGTTATTTTGAAAGCAAAATTGTTTGGTTGTGCAAAGAGTGGAAACAAAGGGCAATTCAAATTTCTGCGTGAGGTATAAATAGATGCTCTCATTCGAATCGAGCAAGGTCATGTTGGAAAATGTGCTCTCGGATTATTTAAATAACAATAATGAGAACCGAAGCTACTCCTATCAACGTCTGGCCATCTCACGTGATTTTAATGAACTACAGAGGAGGGTATTTTCAATAACAGCAGGTCAATAGGTTAGAAAGAACAGTTTATGGTTCTTACCCAAGTATGCTAGATAAGATAAATGTTTGGGCGTTTGCATACGACTTATGAATAAGGCAAAGTGCCAGGACTTGCTGTGAACAGTCTAATCTGTTGCAATTAAAGTAATTATTTTTCAAAATCATTGCCCTCCATCACCCTGGAGGTGTATTTATGAGCTGGCCTAGTGATTCACACGTCATGAACGGTATTTGCAATATCTTATACTGTGCAAAACGAGTCTATAAACATGGTTTGCTTCGAGGAGGAAATATCCCACATCTAAATGAAAATATCTTTAGATGCATTGAAAACAAATTTCTGATATTCAAAATATATATGTATTTTCAAAGTTATTCACTGAAATATCTAAAAAAAAACACATTTAAATATTATCTAAAATTACTGTTTGTTGACGCATTTTGTAAAATATTTTTGAAGAAAATATATTAATAAGTTAACTAATCCAGAAATTATTTAAAAAGCATTATTCAACAATACGATATGGATAAATGCATTTTTTAAAAAATAATATACTAATTGTATTTGCATGTGTCATGTGTTATGCAAATCGCGTCTCAAGTACTCTTTATGTTTTGTGGTGTAAGGATTTTTGGTTAAAAAATGCACAAAATACTGTACATTAATAAGTACATATACACTGTACATGTAATAGGATATTTTTAATAACAACATACTGTACTTTCCAAAGTACTATTCAAATGGTTTAAAATTCATCCTGCATTATCTTACATTATACAGTACATGTCAAGTACATGTTTTGTGATGTGACAAATATTTTTTAATAAATGCATAAAATACTATACAATAATAAGTTTGTACTTAATATATTTTTAATAGCAATATATATTTCCAAAGTATTATTTGAAATATATTTGTAATATATTAAACAAAACATATACTTATGATGTGATTTGCATAACACATACATATTTTTGTTAAATCAGAAAACATACATACTGTAAGATAATTAATGCACGATGCATTTAAAAAAAACCATTTGAATAGTACTTTGGAAATAATAGTTTCTCATTTATTTCTTTAAATATATTTAAAAATACATATGCGCGATATGAATTTCTAATAATTTAACTCGGATGTTGCAATCTTTACATATTTTGAATAACTCGTAAATGTATATTTTAAATATATTTATACTGTAAACTTTTTTTTCGATGTGGTAATTCTTTAAAAAAATTGCCACTGTATGCTGTATTCTGTAATCCTATTTATTTCCATAAAGTAAAATTTGCTGAATTTTAGCTTTATTTTATAGGTTTCTATGGAATACGCACGTTCTATTAGAATATGCACGTTTAACAATCCAGAGTTTTAAAAAGGAAACCCGGAAGCAATGACAAATCCTCATGAAAAAGACAGCTAAAAAAAGGAATAAAGCTGTTAAATTGACTTGAGAAATATTTAATCGTATAAAACAAAGATTATGCTTAGCCATTATAATTTCATGCATATTTTATCATTTAATTATTTTAAGAGGTTAATGAACATTGACTTAAATTTAGTTGTATTATAGAGAAGGTTAATGAAAAAAATTTGATTTAAATGGTTTGATTAATATCGTATTTTGTAGGTAAACTTTTTAATATATACAATCAATTATAAAAACAGCAGACTGGTTTTCATTTTAATTTAAAAGCAACAGAAAGTGAAAAAAACCTATTTAAGAGAGGCATGAAATTTATTCAAAGAAAGTTAAAAATTATCTCCGACTTTTAAAATATATAAAAACTTAATATTATGCAATTGTCTCATTCTAAAAGAATCAAACTTCACGAATATGCTACACAATTTTTGGCACTTTATTATACCGTCATACGCTACTGTACAAGGATGTTTCAAAAACTAACAATGGAAATTTTCCACAATGATTAAAATTAGTATAAATTATATATTTACATGTACAATTACAGTAAATACCCTGCAGTGTTGAATTTGTTAAACATAAAATATGTGAGGGATTAATCCTTAATTGTTTACAACAGAAATGACACAGATAGTCCTGAGCAAAATATGAAAGCTAGGCAAGCGCAGGTCAAAGTGGGTAATTTCTGACTTGTTAACCTGCCTTTAACATAATCGAGGGAAAAGATGGGCTGGCTGATCGTGTAACGAGATACTCAAAACCTGTTCAATGTAATCGTAACCTTTTGTTGGGCATGACCTCGTCCCCAATTTATATTCTCTGGTACTGGCAGAGATAACCAACCAATTAAATGAAAATGACTAGTATTGGAATTCGAACAAAAATTTGGGTAATCGGTACATGCAAGCCAGCAAACATTTTCAGAATTTTAATACTTGGAATTGTTCTATTAAGATATATATCTTAATATACAGTATATATATATATATATATGATTACTGGAATGATTTCGCAAAATTCAAGAGATACATGTGAGCTTTCAAAATAATACTATGGCTGATTTTGTGAAATTAAAGAAATGGAAAGCTGTCTATTTTTTGCAAGGGTAAAAGCAAAAAATTAAAGAGAACTTTTTGAATAGATTATGCAGAATACTTTGTCACGTTGACCAGAAGACTGTGTTTCAATGCTACCATTATGTGTAGGCCTATACTGTATATTGGTTAATAATACAAAACTATGTTTCATATTTCATTACGGATTTCTTTAGAGAATTTCGACAAAATCCAGCTATAAAAATACAATAAAACATTGGGCATATTGTTTATCAAAATTATCTTTTATCAAAACATCACTATCTGTCATCAAAATGAAAATATTAGAAAGGAATTCAGCTGCAATTTGAATAATATTGCAAAGCCTTCAATTAGCTGATATGATTTAATGAGACAATATTTAGGCAAAAGTAATTTTTATAATGTTATGTAATCTTTCTTTTCTTACTTTTAATATTTAATACATGTACACTTATTTGTACAATTAAAATGACGATTGTAAATATATTATATCGCCTTTTCTAACTCAAATCGAAAGGGAATTGAGTGTATTAAAACTACTCACGGAACTGGGTACGAGACCCAATATCAACTGGCATTTATTTGCTGACTGTAGGTTAACGTATTGAATTGAAATGAATTACATAATGTATTCCTAAGGAAATTATACCAGTCCTACAACCAGTCTGTAAGGTTGACTCAGTTGAATTACATATCATTTAATTTCTATCTGTTCCAATGTAAATGAGGTATCAGATATTTGTACAACGATGCTATGGTGTTTATAAAAATCTTATACTAGTAAATATATTCCTACAAAAGTTAATCGATGTCAGCAAAGTTGTTTGGACGTTTGCGAAGGGGCTCATCCTCGCTGTCACTTCCCGCACTATTACTATCGGCCGAAAAGTTGATGTTCAGAGGAACATTAGATGATAATCTGAAATATCAATTTGAAACTGCAGTTATCAAGAACAGCATTTTCAATTTCTGAGCGGCAAATCTTATCTCAACTGAACTCAACTAATAATCTGACTTACTAAACATCGTAGTTACGTAGTTATAATAGACCTCACAATGCTCTTAAAATTTTTATATGATATTTTTCCTATTGTTTACAAATCTTACAGGAATCAGTAAGAACGCATTTAGGGCACGCCTCCCACCCCCCCACTGTAGACAACGCACATTCATAAAGCAATATCTAAGTTATGCTGTACAAATGTACGTACCAAACGTTTTCACATGCATCACATGCATCCAAAAAATAGTGTATAAAAATCGGTTCATTTGCATAACGAATCGAATCAAGACTGGATATACTTGTACAGCTAATGAAAAGCATGTCTGTGTATTTTGTATGCTAATGCAACTAGTTGTGATATTTGACAAGTTTTAAAGGTTGTATATGAGACGAATGCAAATTTTTCATTTAACCGGTTGTCAGCCAAAAAAAGTATGGCAAACTAATATTAAATCTATTAAATAAGACCAAACAGCTACCTTGGCAAACCGGTGAACGTAAAGGAAGTGCCAGGATGTTCAAATCCTTCAATAGAAGCAGTTGCTAGCGTAGTTAAAACTTTGTCAAAGATTTGAACAAATGTCAAAGCATTGTCATATGTGATGCAAAGGGGAGGAGACAGGCATATGACATTACGATACGGACCGTCGTTTACAGTCAAAATAAACTCGTCCTTTAACCTTTAAACAAAAATTGTATGTGATTAAAATCTGCAATTTAAAAAAAAAATGCATTTGTTTATTGGATTTTTCTATTAGTAATTTCCAGAAAACCGCGCACTTCTGATTGGGTTTGACTACACGGAGCACAATAGTTTTCTTCTTGTCACATTTGACACAAACATCTACAGCCCTGATGATAACGCCAGAACATAGGCCTTAAATGTTATGCGAAAACAAGATGGCGCTTCATGTAGCAGACCAAGTCGTGGCGCCGTGCTACACGTCCAAACACATGAAATGCTTACATGTAAACAATTCTTTCAGCAATTTCTTCCGATGGCTTTCTACTGCTTTTGTCCTGCACAATAGTGATTCCAATTAACAGGCCAGCTCCTCTACAATAGTGTACATTTGATTTTTAAAACTAGCATGCAGAGTTTGTATATAAATGGGACAATAGGATGCAATCCATCAAATTTCATTTGTCTTATTTGATCACTCATTCTTCCAAAGTTTTTGACAGAATCAAACACGGATGGTTTTGGATTAAAAATCTATGTACTTCTAAGGTACTGAGGAACTATTAATTCCCTAAAGATAATATCTTAATAACAAGCTTGTACTTTTAGTATATATCTAGTATCTTCTGTTGTATTACACAGTATTAAATATTACTCTCTTCAATAAAATTGCATAAAGAAAAGAAAAATGTAATCAAGAATACCGTGGATCCACAAAACTAAGAATTCGATCATCAAATGATTAAACTGCATTTTTTTATTTAACAAAACTAACAATAATTTTCATATTGTTGATACAATTATCATTCCATGCATCAAAAACTGTATCAGATATCTTTGGGAAAATGTGTTAACATACCTTACATCTCCAATGTACTCGTGTCGATCCATTATTTCTACCAACCCATTCAGAAGAGCATCCCCAACCAATGCAGCATTCTCCATCAGTCTGTCTTGTTCTATGGCTTTTAAAACTTCCAATCCTACAGCACAGGACATTGGTTCCGGCCACAACTACCAAAGTAATGACATTTCCAGTCAAACAAATCGTAGCGCTTTTCCACGAGAAGCTTTTTACTTCATAATCCATGGATTCAAAATCCAACAAGTATAAAAGCTGTTTTGCCAAACAGTTTCATCGCAAATTGATTGGAGGATAACAAATTTGTCTCCATACTTACAAAATCCATCAAATTGGGAATTGCCGAGACAATTTCAGAACGGGTAATTAGAGCAGCAACAGGGTGGCCATTTCCCAATGGCTTTCCAACGGTTATTATGTCAGGAATTGCGTCTAAAAACATTAAAATTGCAGAATCAGAGCTTCGTTTACATAGTTGTTTCCTGCCCAATTTTGCAATCAGCTTCCGAACGAACCTTGCATTTGAAAGCCCCAAAAATGTCGACCAGTTCTCCCCAAACTAGTTTGTGTCTCATCAGCTATGCAAATGCCGCCCACGCCACGTATTAATCTTGAAAGTTTACGTAAAAATGAAGTTTTCACTCAATTCTTCGTGTGAATTACAAAAGCACTAAATAGGTCGAGCTGCCTACTGGTAAATTGCTTTCAGATAATTTCTTGGAGGAAAAACCATTCCAGAACAAGTGAAGATCGGCTCCGATATAAATGATGCTATCTGTTAAAATAGAAAGCAATAACTGGAAAACATACCAATATTAATTCTTGGATAGTCGAAATACCGTAGTTGGAAAGAAGCAGTTCAAGCAATGCAAGTTGAAATTCACATAAATTACATTGAATTTATTGATTACCATTGTTGAATTTACGATTCGTCACCTGCTGATACCAACCTGCCTACCACCGGAAATGGCTTTAAAAATAATCTTTTCAGCATCTTCAACATATTTAGTACTGGCATCTGGATTGTCTGCTTTATATATTCCATGATAAACATCGGGTAGGGGGATCTACCAATATAAATATATCACATTGACAATAAAAACATCATATATTCCATACATTTATAGTCAGATACCATATTTTACCACATGACAATATTCCTTTTTTGGTACTGACGATTGTCTGAAATATTTCGGGCTTATTTCAGCAAGGCTTGCAAGATTTCCGAGAAAAGAACTTGGGAGAGAATTTCAATTCAGAGTTTAGCATTAAAAATCATAAGTTTGTAAAAGATGGTAGAATTAACAGATACTAGGCTTGAAATAAAACACTCACTGATCTATTACGACAATGTCTTCTCTCTTGGTGTAAGCTCTGGATAATTGGAGAGCCAGATCATTGGCTTCAGAACTGCATTTTATTAAACAAAGAAATGTTTAAGTTTGACATAAATGAGGCATTAAACTTAAAAGTCACCTGTTGCACTATCTTGCTTACCTTGAATTTAAGAAAATACAAACATTGAAATTATCAGGCAAAGTCCTCAATAACTGATTGGAATATTCATGATACGATGTCGTGGCAAGTCCTCCGCAGGAGATCACTTGATTCATTTGTAATTCACCAGCATTCACCACAAATGGGTGACAATGACCAACTGAAAAAAAAATTACAAATTTTTGAAAAAAAATTATGAAAGGTAAAATTTCGAGGAAATTGCTTCGTACTTTTTTGTTTTTCTTTTCTACTGGAGGTCTATTCCGACAACGAAAATCTTTCGGCAAAACTACGTAACATTTATCAAAACTATTACATTATTCAAAATGAAACGTATTTCATGTTATGCAATATTTAGATTCTGTTGATTGTTTTGATAAGCAACACTTAATTTTATTAAATTTTCTTACATAACTCCAATCCGATTTAAAACTAATTTTATAAGAACGTATAAACGTATGCATGTATTCGTGAAGCAATTTAGGCACCAAAGTAAACAAATGATATTGGGCGTTCAAGTTAAGCACGATAGTTGCCCTGACAACCGAAAAGGTAATTACTAAAAAATGTTTCACTGCTCTCAAATTTCAGATAATAACGTCTTCATTTGATTCCGCTGCACAGATAAACTAAAATGTATGCATGTAAGATATGATGATAAAGTCTTCAATCTTTATACATGGTGTCTTAAAATTATCTTTACAATTTCAGTTTTATATTAAATATTTACTGAAACATATTGAATTAATAAACAAAGTTATTTAAGCAACGAAAACCCAAAAGTTAGGCTTTTATCAAAGCTCTGTACTTTTGTTTCAATTATGCACCTTATTCTGTTTCAAAAGACCAATCAGCACACTGTGATTTTTATTGCGGATTCATTTTACCTGAGCTACAATATATGTGAAAAAATAAATGTAAACTTTTCATAACTTAAGGTTTCAAAACAACTTTGAGTTTATTTGTCCAAATAACATGTGTATTAGAGTGCTACTAAATGTGTTTGTAATTTTTGAAAACCATTTGTAATTACCTATAATCATATGCATTCGTCACAGTTATATTGGCAGTGTATTGTACGACCTAAAGCCATATATATATCTTATATCGAGTACGTGTACATTGTACATAAAATTGCTAAATTATTTCTGCATTGGACCGAAAGGCCGGGCAAACAAATTAAAAACAGTAAGTTCCAATGAGCAAATGAAATTTTATTTACTTACCAAGGGCCACAACACTAACGCAGTCCAAGTACTCTTGCCCCAAATCATCGTACATGTACTGTTGCTTTGCCCGCACAATTTTTAGGGGACTCTTCTCATAATGGAGTTGGCATGATGTCCTATATATAAATTGAAGAATAAATGAAGTGTATCATTATAAACAAGTAACACAGATTTAGAAAATTCGTATAAATCCATCATTACGGAAGATAACTTTGACGCATGGCGATAGTTTGATCCCATGACAACTCTTGCAACAGGATGGAAGTTGGGTTGATTGTTGCCATTTTGGCGCCCTCGCTGTTACATGAAATTATGAAAAATGTATTACATCAATTACGATTTTTTTCATATATATTTACCAGAACATACCGCAACTCAAATTTTCACTTAATTCTATGGCATAACCACAACAAACCACTTTCAAATTGTGAAACATTGTCGTTCAGAACACCATTTCTCTAACCATAGTCTTTAGTGTGTACAGACACAGCTAGACTACATGTATTTGGCAACATTTAAACTAAACCGTATCCTATAAATAAACATTTGTGTTTGGTATTAATCACGAGTAACAATATTGCCCGGAGATTTTGATAAGCTTATCACTGATGACTTTCAAGTAACCCACGACGGCAGGGTAAATAAACCGATATGCAGATGGTGAACATGGCAGGTTGCGCCATTCTCTGCGTCGATAATTATATAATATTTAACAAATATAAAGTTTATAAACCAATGCAAAGATTTGGCGAGCAATAAATATTAACAGAGTGAGGTGCCAACTATACCAAACATGCCGCTTTGCGTCTAAACCCCAAGAATACATCTTCTACATGTATGTTTTCATGTGCATTTTTTAAAATCAAATGTTAATCTAATGTTGCTGATCATTTAGTTAACACCATAATTCGTTGAGAAAACTTCAAAATTGAACCACAAAACAAAAATCAGAAGGTAGGTATGTATAATGCAAATGAAATGCTTAAATTTTACGTTTGCGTGGTTTTTTTTCTTGAAAAAATGCACGATATTATAATACTGTGATATTATTTATATTCTGAAGTTTTTTCAGAAAAGCATTGCTTATTGTCAGTTATCAAATAAGCTGAAACTCAAAATCATGCATGGGTGAAAAATTAAAAAAAAAATTCCAAATACTGTACATTAATTGTAATGGACCTTATTCAGATTTCGAAATTATCTCAAAACCACGTGACCTTAATGAATTGTCTAGGTGAAAATTGGCAGAGGACGCGTTAATTCTTTTAGTTTTCACGGGAAGGCCACGTGACACCGGCTTTTGTGCATCTCCGAATAAGGGCCTATGATTGACATTGAAACCAGCTGTTCCAAAATGAAATTATGAAATTTCGAAATTACGCCTGCAGAATCAAGTGACCTTAATGAATTGCATAGGTGAAAATTGACTGAGGACGCGTTCAATTAGTTTCAATGAGAAAGCCACGTGACACCGGCAATTGTGCATCTCCGAATAAGGACCATTGACGTTGAAACCATTTTCCAAAATTCCCATTAATTACGCCACCATGCGTTAAGTCAATTAAAGGTTTCCAATGAGGTGCACACAAGTGGAAACATCACATGACAACGCCACATATTCATTGGCAAAGCTCCAACATATGGAGTATTGAAAAATTGTGCGTAAATAGCGAATTGCACGAGTATAAACAAAATCGATAATTCTCAACGCCCTGCATCCATGCAATATAACAAAGAAAAGTCTACTTACCAACCTGTTGATCACATCATTGGTATGACTGCACCAGAGCCTTGGCAATGCTGGGGAACATGATGTGCAAAACGTTTGTAGAATTGCGTACTTCCCCGACGTTGATGGTTAGCGGTTTGAATGGGAACTGCCTTGTTTAATTTTAGTATCCAGGCGCTTTATAAAACGCACTCTATAATATAAGAGTCTGGGAAGTGGCGCCAAAGCTGGGCAAATGTGAAACTATAGAAATCACTGAAGGCAACGTGCCATCCAGATAGCAGATCATAGCATTGCCAAGGCTACGATTCAACACACACACATTGAAAGGACAGTAATTAACAAAAAAATGCATTAAAAACCAGCAATAAAATAACAGAAAAAGCATCGAAGGTCACCAGCAACTAACCAATTACACACTGATAGGTTCTCGTTGACTGGCACGAATTAATATAGCCTACCTGATCATGACCATGATTACAAAGTTTAAAATAATAGTGGTGCTCAGACAGATACCTTACGATTGGTAATCGTGAAGCCACGTGTGCAAATGAAATGCATTAATTGGTTTAGCAATTAACGTGTAGGTTTTACGCACGTAAAGCTTTGTCTGAGTACCCCTATTAATGCAGATGATTACAGGTTGCCTAGATTTGTTAAAATGCATCATTCATTATACAATTTGTTTTTTATTCAATTTTTTTTATTAAAACATCTTTTGTTTTAGTAAAAGATATTGATTAAAAGAGAAATTTTAAACATGTTTTGTTATTGAACCGTTTTCTGAATTACAAACTATAAAAAGTCGTTCAAAATGCTAATTTTTAACACTAAAATTAAAATTGCTATTAATCAGTAATATCGATATTCAGGCAATATGATACGGGAAAAAATACAGGGTGCCCTTAAAGTTCTCGAAAGTGTCGGAAATAGTTCGGATGGTCATCGTTTATATTTGTAAAACTGATAACAACACGCTTCTACGGCAAACACGAATTTTATTAGTATATATACAAAGCACAGTTTATAAATACAGTATTTCAATCTACAAACCCTTTAAGCAATTCAAATATTGGCGCAGCATCAGGGGTTCAAAAGGTATTTACAAAATAATTAGATGCCACGTTGGCACATCCTTTTCATGTTAAAATGAGAATGACACCTCACACTCATTGTTGCTTAGAATATATTACGAATTGGTTAAATAAAAAACAAACTATGCTTAATTTTCTAAACTCTAGACGGACTTTTTTGAACAATATGTAATAAAAATGACAGTGGAAGCAGGATTAGCAAAGTATGACAGCATGAAATCAATTAGTATCAAATTAACTAGTTCTTTGGATAGATTTACGTTCCAAAAGTTATGTAAAATTTCCAACAGAAAGTTATTTAAATAATTATTTCAACAAAACGGCCCATTTTCTCTATTAAAACACTCACTAGAAAGTGTTTTGATACTAAAAATATTTTTAACCAAATATTTTGGATTAATTCCTAAAAATAAGTTAATTTCCTACGAAATGGTTATTGTACTGTGAGTCTAATGGATGTCAAATTGGATTAAGCTCTTGAACTAATAGTTTTATAGTTTCTAGGTAAAAATTGTACTTTTATTTAAAAGTACTTGATATGTTTAGGTTTTTGAGTAAATTTAAATTGCTCATCTCCCTCCACTCACATCCCTTTCATCAAAAATTATAATTCAATTGTTATATGCATTATCATAATGTATGCCATAAACATGGAAATCAGGATTGGAATGCTACTGAATTCCTAGTGTTTAACGTTATTTATCATAGGCTATATGCGACATTGTACCATACCTGGTCCAAGACATTGTCCGCTGGATATTGGATATCTCTTTTTATTAAGCAGCTAATAAGAATATTTGACGCCGCTATATGCTTACTGTCGTTATTATACTTTACAGCATTTGACGATTTTTAAATTCTTAGGAAAATCATGGTTGCAAATGATGCCATCTTCGAAGCTGTTCTCGGCAGTTGGACAGCATATCATTCCAATGTTCCAGAGCTCGACCACGTGAAAACATGTACGAACCAAGAGCTACTCGTCCCACTAT
The DNA here is from genome assembly GCA_034697705.1 of Ommatoiulus sabulosus. Lineage (NCBI taxonomy): Eukaryota > Metazoa > Arthropoda > Diplopoda > Julida > Julidae > Ommatoiulus > Ommatoiulus sabulosus. The sequence continues at coordinate 2,884 of JAQGAO010001057.1, read as the reverse complement.
AACGTCTACAAAAAAGAAACCATCCATATAGAAATTGTTTATTAACATTGGGTCAAAAATGAACTAATCACGTGCAAATCTGATTTGCATTGTATGCATCAAAACTGTTTAATCACAACAAAAAAAAGAGTTGTGAAGCCGCCATTTTGAATTTTAATTTTCTGAGGTACGTAAAAGAAAAATGGTTGGTTTTCAATAACATTTTCAATAACATTATTTATGCAACATGGTTTCTGCAAAAAAAGTTGTGAATATTTAAACCACAGTGGAACCTCCTTAAGAAGAACTCGCTTCATACAAATTTCTGATACTACGAACTCATTTCAAATCCCCATCCTACGGTATGGACGAATACTGTTAATTATTTCGTTAAAAGTCGAATATAGAAGTCGGATATTACAAATTTTCGGCTAAAACAAATGAATTTTCGAGTTTCAGATCGAGCATTCCCGTTTTTTAAACTAACTTTATACTATTTGAAAAACAGGAACGTCATAACGGGAATTTCCCCAATGAAAAGTTGCAGAATCTTTCCATTCATATTCGTGGAGTAGGATTTCATCCAAACTTTAATGAAATGTTAGTTCTTTTGTCTGACTTGTGATAATACGAACGAATTTTCACGTCCCTTGAGATTCATCTTAATGTTTAGTGGTTGTTACTATATACAACAACTGCATTGACATTTTTTTTTCAATAATTTCTTTCCTATAGATAACGAAGATTTGTTATTGGAAATTGGAATTATGAATTTATCCCGCACAGCATTTAAATTAATTTAAAATGTCTTTTTAATTTGGATGATCAAGTTATTAAACATTAATCAACATTTTGTCTAAAACTATCTCCTAAAAAAAATTCATCTACTACATAGAATGGGCCGCAAGGACAAATTTAAAATTTTGACTTTTGCATCATACAGTATGTCGTATGGAATTTTTGATTAATTCGACGCATAAAAAAGTAAATCTCTACTGATCCACTTCAAATAGTTTTCGATCCATATTCACTCGTGCTTGAAAACAATTTTGAAAAGAAAAACTGTTTACACACTATGTGAATTAGTGTCTCCCTTTTATCATTATTACATTTCATATGCAAAGATGGGTCTAAAAAACGACAACACTGCTGCGAATGACGTCACGTGCATGCTATGAATAATTGAATTTTACCTTTCCCATGGCCTGGAGTGCACTGCATTAAGTGGAGAACCACACTTGCGGTTTCTAAGGATGAAGCCTTGAATGTAAAAGACTCGTTGTAAACAGGATTAGACGTCTGCTTAACAACGGACGTTTTTTTGCACTTAAACGTCTTATTGTGTTGCAGAAACGAAATTTTCACGTAGGTATCTGCAAGAAATCAAATATGCCACAGAACATTGAAATCCTCTTAGCTAATTAGTCGCGCAGATCTCTCTTAGCAAATACATCTACTGGGAGAAATAATCTGCTCTTATACTCAGTCAAGTTCATGTACAAAGAAATGAAGGAAAAAAATAAATCCAGCTAAGAGTGACTGAAAGTAAATTAGAGAGATTTTATTCACGACTAAGAAACCCTGAGCATAAAGAAACTGTCCTGAGTTACTTGCGTTGCTATAGTGCTGACAGCTAGAATATTGAGCTAGTTATTGATTAAGACTGCATACACAGTAGACAAGTTATTTGTTGCAAAAGGACACAATGTTTTTTTTTCATAAAGTAAATAAATGTTAGTTTGCATATCTTGCTGTTAATCTAATTTATAAGATGTCAAAATGCAAGCTAGGTATAGGTTGCTATATATTTTAATGTAATGATAATGCTTATTGATTTTAATGCAAAACCACATATCATAATGATGAATAAACACAAACGTGTTAAGGCCGTCACACACAGTGAAATTTATATCCGGAAATAAATTGCGATAAATTACAGGAAAGCTATTTCAACTAAAACAATTTCCAGTTGCTGCATACATGGAGCGATATTTTCCAGGATATATCCCTACAGTACCTGACAGCGCTGTTTCAAAGGGAAATGTGGGTAAACTAACTTGACAGCACTGCTTATTCCATCCTATGACGTATGTCTTTCCTAATTGGCTATCCAATAGAAAGAAACTTTCGTGAATGACTAACACCTATGACGTCAGTTTCTTCCCAGAAATAAGTTGCTCGGAATAGGATCATTTTCTATTATGGAAATATATTTACAAAAAAAAAAATTTCAAACACACTAGGAAATATCAAGCTTTAATATATCTGAAAACAATTTCGGGATATAAATTGCCTCGTGTGTGACAGCCTTTTCGTTGATTCAAATTGTTATTAAAAGGCCATGTCTATAGGAAAACAATGCAATCAAATTAGCGAGAATTTTGTATGAAATGTGAGAGAAAAGTACTACAGAACATAAAAAGAAATTGTTAAAAATTTGAAAAGGATCTGATCAGATAATGTTTATATAAGAATCTTGGTTAAGTAGTACTTTGTCTAAACATAATGCAGCTCCTAAGAAGCCAGTTGATGTAGGATACGGTAAACAAAAGGCATTGGGCAACTCGATCACCAGATATAAATCCCTTGGATTTTTTTTTCACGAGGTATTATCAAACCAGACATCGTGTAATGGCTGTTTACAAAGTAACACAAAGTTCTCCAGGCTATTATCAAAAATGCTCCGGAAAATGCATCATCATAGAGATTTTGATGGTGCCCATATAAGTCTCCCACTTTTCGATAATAAAATTTAAAAGATAAACTCGTTAGTTCTATTACGTAGAAACATAATACATAACCTAAACAACGTTTCCCATTTTTTAAAAATGAAAACAAAGGTTGCTACTATGAAGTAAAAGCCAGCTTAAATCTAAAAAAAAGATAACTCATTCTTACTTTATGA
>JAQGAO010001056.1:0-26993 GCA_034697705.1 Ommatoiulus sabulosus | reverse complement strand
GTAAGGGGTGGCAAAAAAAAAAAAAAAAATGGTATTTTCTATTTGATTATACCAAATTTTTGCGACATTCCATTTTCACTGGAAATAATTGCAAATTCTCATATATCTGCGAAGTTTTTTTTTCGAATCAAAACTTTGCCAATTTTACGAGCGTAGTAAAAATTGACGAATTTTATTTTAAAAGTTTTGTGGTTTTTTTCCTCAAAATTCTGTCAATTTATTTCCAAAACATTGCCAATTTTTTTTTTCAAAACTTTGCCAATTTATTTCCAAAATTTTGACAATTTTCTTCAAAATCTTCGCCAATTTATTTTCAAAACTTTGCCCATTTATTTTCAAAAACGATTGTTTTTTTCTAAACTTTGCCAATTTACTTTCAAAACCCCGGCAACATTTCCAGAATTTTTAAAATTCCAAAAAACTTCCAAATTTTTCAAGCCAGATATTTCCGAAATTCAAATATTGAGAACGGGGTGGGGGCATGTTTTCCCTTCAGCAGCATTGTTAATGTTGTCTTTTAAAACAAATAAATTTCTACAAAAACCCGAACGCATATCTGACAGATACAGCGTGAGCAGTGTTGTCTGGGACGAAGTTTCGACTACAAAAACTTGGGTTCAATTTTTAATTCAACAGCGAGTTGTCCTCCTTTATTAACTATCCAATATGCGACGAAAGCCAAGCAAGAGTTGGAGAGTTTATCCACGAGTTGTTGAACTTTTCAATCCCAAAAACATCATCTTCCAGAGATTTTTTGGCGTGCGAGTAAACCGATGCCTCCGCTCGAAATTGTGCACTCTGACCTTCACGCTGACCAGTGTTTTCCACGAGTAGGATCGATAACTGTCTTGGGTGATGTCTGTTTACTTTTATTTGCTCGAGTAGAGAGGATGCAATGTGCCAGACAGCATGGCCCCAGCTCGCCCGACTGAACATTCCAATAATGGGAGACAAAAAAAACAGCGTCTTCAAACTTTCTCGGTTTCCCATTACGAAGAAGATCAGGAATTTTAGATGAACCGTGAGACGTCTACTTCGCCAGAAAGTTTGGTGCCAGAGCATCGATTTCAAAGGGTCATTTCAACAGGGCACTCGCTCTTCTTCAATGGCCCCAAAAAAGTGAACTTTTCCAATTTCTCAACTTAAATACGCTTATCCACGACATTATTAAAACAGTATCAAACTAGGAATGATACTTCTTTGTTCGTTTAACAAGAAAAATTATCATCAAAATTAAAAAAAAAACAAAAAACATTACATCCCCCCCCCCGTCCTTTGACAAAATGCAGAACTGCAGGGAATAATGGCTTATTTTGAAAAAAAAGTCAGGGAAATTCAACGTATTAATATTGTCACGATCCAAAATTAATGTTTCTACATGTACGTGGTTAGCTCAGGGTCCATTTGCAAACATTTTGAAATTTTCCCAGTACAAATCTGCAAAACTTTCAAGTTTCTGAGGACTAATTTGCAAAATTGTAGACGTTTCCAAAGACATTTGCAAAATTGTCCTCATTTACTAAGACAAACTTGCGAAATTGTATTTTTTTTCGTAGACAAAATTTTTCGAGTATAAATTTTCATGATATTCAACAATTTAAGAAGGCAAATTTGCAAAATTTTCAACAATTTCCGTGTACAAATATCTAAATTTTCAAATGTTTCAAAATTGTCATTATAAATTAATTTATTTCAAAATTCATTTCATTACAAAATCATGGATAATCTTGGCATATGTCATTCTTTACATTGCCATTGGTCAGGTAAATTGTTTAAAAACCTGAAACAGTCAGGGAAGTTGAATGTGAAATTTCTGGAGGAACCCTTTACAGTATTTTGTAAAAAAAAATCTTTCAGTCCAACCAGAACTAAAATATTTATTCCAAATCATCATCCTGCGTAGCATAAATATCCTGGATGTTTAAAATAAAGTTTTCGTTGGACTGAAAGGAACTCAATCTCAATTTTTTAAAAAAATTAACACCTCGTCACCTTCTATGATGAGATTTCACACTGAGCTAAATTTGGCTAAAAATAACCCCAGCCATCAGAAAGCATGTAAAAACTCGAATGTTAAACTGTAGTTCCCAGAAACCCCACGGAGCTTGTTTCAAGTTCTCAATGCCCCAACAAGGCCTTTTCAAACGACCCTTCCCAATCATGAAACTTTGAAAGCTCTTCCAAAAACAGTATATCCCACTAAACGTTTATCTTGCTTCTTGAAGAGTACCCATTAGAAATGTTTACCTCACCATGTTTGGTTACTCGCAACTATTTGGGGGGGGGGGAATGGCTGCAACAACTACCAAATGCATTCGCCGCTGGACTTTTAGACTTCATGAATAAAGACTCAAATGGAATTCCGAGTCTCCGTTTACAAACAAAGCACTTCTCCGGCGCTGGACGACCTGCTTTTTACATAAATTTATCATGAATATACACAACGATACATCCCTCCTACACATCCATCCACGACAACGCAGCCTAGAGATGCCATTTCTTATCTCGTTATTAGGCCACTGTTTTTTTTTAAAAAAAAGACCAGACAGCTCAAGTACTTGATTGACCATCTGGAAGCCAACTCAAGATGGAACAATTATTTCCCAACCAAAATGAAACTTCCAACCCTAAAATAGCAGTTCACTCATGCTAGCTTAAAAATAAATTGAACATAAAAATACAGTGTATAAACGCTCCGATAAACTAACGAAATTCTGCATTTATGATATTAAGTAAAACGATTTTATGAGCTCTGAGCCTCTAAACATTTGCAAACGTTTCAAAATAAATTTCATTTTCAACTTCCCTGACTTTTCCAGGTTTTAAACAAATTTCCCTGACCAAATGACAATGTCAAAAATTGACATTTTTGAAAAGTCGACAACGGAAAATATTTGTACAAAATTTACATGCACACAATTTGGTATTCGTAAAATGTAGAAAGTTTTGCAAATTTGTACTTGAAAAATGTTGAAAATTTGTATTCGGAAAACATGGAGAATTTTGCAAAGTTGTCCTCGGAAATCGTGGGAATTTTTTGCAAATTTGTACTCGGAAAACGTCCAAAATTTTTCAAATTTGTACTCGGGAAACGTGGAAAAATTTGCAAATTTGTACTCGAAAGACGTGGACAATTTTGCAAATTTCTACTCTGAAAATGGGCCCTGAGCTAACCATGTAGAGCATTAATTTTGGATCGTAACACAATTTTATTTTTAAAATTTATTTTAAGAAATTTGCTTATTAAAAAAAAAGCAGGCACCTGGAAAAGTCAGGGAACTTGAAATTGTCAGTAAGAGTAAGGGATAAGTCAGGGAAGAACGGCTTATTTTGAAAAGGTTAGGGCAATTCAACGTAGTTATGTTGTTACTTTCATGACTACGTTGAATTTCCCTATCCTTTTCAAAATAAGACATTCTTCCCTGACTTTTCCAGGTTTTCCAGGTGCCTGTTTTTTTTTTAATAAGCAAATTTCTTAAAATAAACAGACCTTTTCTTTGATAAAATTGTGTTATTTTATATATTCGCTCTGCGGACAAACTCACAATGTACGTTTTGTAACTCAAATTCTCAGCAAAATAAAATAGAGAAATAAAGCGCAGAATAAATCTTACTGCGATTTTACATCGGGTAAAAAAAGATTGAACCAAAAATAACTTTAAATTTACTTTCTTTACAGTTTCGATGTTCACCACCATAGATGGCGCTTCTTATTCATTACTTAACTGGGGTTAATTGCAGTCTCGCCTCTATTTTTATTCTTATATATATTAATTCTTTGGAATTTTTTGCAACGTTTAAACTTTATTTGAACTGCGGTACAAAATTAGCAATAAGATATGCGCCAATTTTAAAATCGCTCAAATTTATTTAACTTTTGGTTCAAATTTAATATTGAGCAAAAAATGCAACGAGTATATGTATATCGAATAAATTTCTTTGCCATTTGCAAAAAATATATAATGTATAACGTGCTCAATAAGGTGAGAATGACCTAACAAATTTCAAAACTGTGCGTTTGAACAGTTGATTAAAATTCCTCGATTGTATTACTCGCATCATACGCGACGGTGTGAATTTCAGGTATATTGTTTCCAATGGCGTAAACATCTGGAAATAAATTACGTAACCAAGTTAATAAAATATCCGAAATTTCCTCTGGAATTTCATTATACAAAATCTAACTGCTACGAGCAAAAATGGAAATATTGTGTAAATTCATAAATTGTGAAAAACTATTCTACAAAGACAGTGTTCATAATATGTTCCTACGATATAGGGTGAACAATTTTTTTCTTTCCTGTTATAGTTACGTAAATTCTGTTTGTTTGGTTAAATAGGAAGTCATGAGTGCTCTATCCAATGAAGTTATTACATTTGACCTACGACAATTTTTTCATGGAAACGTACGCTTTGCACGTATGTTTGCATGAAGTCAACCGTTTTTATCTTCATTGGCAATTATTTCATGTTGTTGCAATGTTGTTAAAAACAGGGGCAAACACCTACTGCTTGTAGTTGCGTTGCAGCACAATAGTGTACTGCAGTTAAGCTACCTACATGCACTGCAGTGCACCAGTGTGCTGCAGCGCAGCTAGCAATAAGTGCTTGCCCCTGTTTTTAACAATATTGTAACAACATGAAATAATTGCTAATGAAGATAAAAGCGGCTGACATCATTGGATAGAGCACACGTGACTTCTTATTTCATCGCACAAACAGAATTTACGTAACCATAACAGAAAAGAAAAAAAAAAGGGGTGGCTCTCTATTCTGTTCCACCCTGTAAAAAATACTTTGGCAATTGTAAAACTGGCATTTTCAACAAAAACATCCTCGGAAGAAAAGAGTACGAAACAAAAGTATCAGATTAGAATAGCAATACGTGCACTAGTGCGTGTTAACGCCTCAAGAAGATGCTACTCTACGAGATTAAACCACGATAGTATTGTGTGCGCAGTATTCAACATCATCTAGCAGCGTGAAGATGGCATGCTATGTGCCAATGAATATGAATGATTTCAAAAAATGTGCTGCGAGTGAAGTTTTGACATCAGGAAATACCTTCGAGACTATTTGATTTCTCTTTTTCCGACACGGAATCTTCCGATTTAGAATCGTTTATCGGAGTGCTAACGTTATCTACCGCCGGTCGCAAATCTGCAATTGCATTGAAAATTAGCGGATGTAGATATTATAATAAATGCACCTTTTAGCTTAACGCTCGAGTTGCCTACGTGCGAAGGTTTAGGTTTTGGTTTGAAAGCTAAAAACTTAGCTGTAGCATTTGACAAAATGCATTTTTTGCATAAATCAAAATCGAGCTTAACAAATTTACATTTTAGATGTTTCTGCGCTAGAACATTGTTGTAAAATGCGGCGTGTTTCGCGAGGAACAATCTAAACACGGCTAACGAACTGTTTTATAAACAGTTTCACATTCAACATTTATAAATAAATGTGTACGCATACAGTATAGTCATTTAAATGAATGACTAAATCAGTTCCCAGTGCATTCTGAAACAATCAGAAGCTTAATACTGGCTCAAAAATACTGCTTCGCTTGGCGATATAAAGTTCTGTACCAATAAATAAAGCACGGAGAGTTGCTGTTTTCTAGATTTGACGTGTCCTGAGATGTCGACTTAATGTTTTTCATTCAATCAATCTTGATTTTATATACTTTCTGAGATAATAAATTCAGATTTCATCAGAAAAAAGTCGAAAAACGTTGTTCATGCTGCTATAGAGCGTTTAAAGCTCATTGGTTAAAAGACCGCGAATAGAAATTACTGATACGTATTGAAGCTAAAGTAAACTTCATCAAAGTTACCGTAGATTGCACCCAAACATACGTCAAATACGCAAACAATGACGATTCAGGTCATGTTATCACTTGTGGATGCAAATAATTGAGCGATGAAAGGGAAATAAATAAAATGCGATCTAGTACCTTCACTCTGGCGCTGATTTCGTGCAGAATTCTTTCGTCGAGAGGATGTCTGCCTTTCTCCAAATCGACTTCCCAAAGGAACAGCGACATGTTCTTCAAATGCCGTACCATTTCCAGAATTCTCCACTGGACTTTTATCAGAATCTGCTTCTGTATAAATAAGTAAAACTCACTTGAAAAGGCACGTACTCTTCGAAATGAACCTTGTCAAATATACCAACATTTAAAAATTCGTTTTTTAAAATAAAAAGTTCTTTACTTTCTGCCGCTTCATCGGTTTCCTCCTCCGTCATTGTGCCTTTACTGATGAATTCTATTATGGCTGACATGCGCTTTTTAAGCTGTCCAATATCCTCTGGTATTTGTAACTGCCTAACTTGCAATACGTATTCTTGACCAGGCTTTGAAAAAGTGGTTTTCAAAAGATGATCTAAACTCGTGCTTACGAGTTCTTCCCAGCCCTTTAAAATATAAATGAAATAAGAATTCAATAAAAAAATGGTTTTAATTTGGCTAAATAATCTATGGGTAAAGGCTTTCTAAAGACGTATGGATGTTATCATTCGTATATTATTTCAATGAATTTTATCCTCTGCGTGATAAAGTGGATTATTTAAAACCATACATTATGCAGAGTTCGGTTAATCCGCAGAGACTCGCAAGCAAAACCCCGGTACATACGAGGGTCTCGCCGCATAAGGAATACAACTGAAAACGAATGAAAAATACGCATACCTGTTCACATTCATCTTCAACAGGCGGACAAAGGGATTTCCGCAGAAGTTCGTAATTCGCGTTGGATATGCTCGAGCTCAATTTCATCAAAATTGTCAAAAAATGTGCAGCAGCATTAACGTTGCTCAAGGAATTCTCCATGGTTTGTTGATGCGCTTCCATCGCATCTGACGTTGTCATTATCTACGTATAATAAAAGAAATAAAAATTAAATTTCGTAGAGTGGATACGAGAGAAAGACTAAAAAACAACTTTTGATAGCCATTCCAAAAGATTTGCAGTACCTGCCTATAAGTTGCTTCCAGCAGCACGTCTAAATTGTTTAACGGAACAGTTGTTTTATCTTTGAACTTGAAAAGGAGACGTTTTTGAATGGCACGAAATTGAGCAGCCAACTGACTCAGGCGTTTCTCGTATGCAGCGGCCTTCTGCCTGCTCTATATATATAAATAACGGAAAAACAAAATATCGAAACTAGCGTGACAATTTGAAACAAGGTGAAACAAAATAAACCCAGAAAACAATCAGTAGGACTTTGCTAACTAATATAACTTTAATAAAATCAAAAATCTACACCTAGGATCAAACACATTCCTTTACTAGGGAAAACAAACCAAATCGATCTTTTAGAAACAAAACTGTATTGAAAATCCAACCTGCAAATGTTTGTTGACAACGAAGAAAAACTCCTGTAGGGGCAAAGAGTTCGAAAAATTGCAAACTAATGCTTCCTCCTTCGAACTCGCAAACCACTTCTGTAATCTTAAAAGCAATTCGGAGGCTAATACGGCCATTGCACCAAAACTATCAGATTGCAAACGATAGCGTTCTAATTTCAGAGAAAAACATAGTTGATGATAAATGTATCAAAAAAATAAACAAAAAGGCACGTAAAGACTAATAAAAATTTCTTTACGGCTTGTCTTTGCTACGAGTATTGTCACCACGGGCCCATCGTAGTATTGAAATCCCATTGCTTGACTGCTGCCAGAGTTTTTCATAAGAAAATCTGACATTAAGGAAATTTAGTGAAAGCATCAGTGAGACATTTTTTTGCATTTCCAAAGAGCCAAAGAGTCTCAAATGTATTTGTATAAGCATTTACCTGGGAACAAATCATCTAACTTCACAGCTGCTTTATTTGAGCCGATAGTAATTTTGAAATCAGCATCTTTCTGGGGTGGAAAGGCCGAAATACAAAGCATCATTGGCAAAGTTACTGTTGCTTGCACGATCGAAGGAGCACCTAACAATGCAAATAATCAAGCTGATAAAAATGGAACAATGTATTAAAGGAATAAGTTATAAATAATTGAATAAAAGCTACATATAAATTACATTGTTATTAGTTAATTTATACATGAAATTTTTCGATATCCTGGATAGCAAGGCCACTGACAAACAGCAATTTGGGGACATGTCATTTCATAATCCACCATAAAACCGAACAGAAATGCAATTTTATACATACCCAAAATATTATTGTAAACTGCTAAAATTGTTCCAATTAACGACGAAGGCACAAATCCGCTACGAAGAGATACATTTACAGTCAAATGAACTTCATCATCTGCAATCAACAGCATCCAAGTATTTAGTAAGCGCAATATGTTTAATTATACTCTCTAACGTACTGATTAAAACTTACTTGGAAGTGCAATAAACACTTACTTAAATTAGGAATAGTAAAAACTGGCTGAGATACCAAGTAGGACTTTTCAAAGTTGCAAATTAACTGTACATTTTCCAACGGTACAGAAGTATGCAGTTTAATCTGTAGAACAAAAAGTCCAAACATGAAATGTAACAGTACAGTATCCGTGAGGATATGTTCCAAGCCTCCTCATGGGTACTAGAACTCTTGGATAACACCGTGGTTAACGAGAATTCGGTTTTAGTAATTGAAATTAACATAAAGATGATTATGTAGTGCAAAATGACACAATGGCTATTCTAACCTTTAATGTTATGGATGGAGCATTTGTTTGAGCTTCTGTATGATCCCTAGGGGATGACTAAAACAAAAACAAAAATATGTACAATATATATATTTGTAGAACAAAAGCAATTAATGCAAAAAGAGCATTAGAAGAAAATGCATATTTACGGAAATCAAGTTTAAATCTTGTGGAACAGTTACGGAAATCGATAGCGAAGCCTCGTTGTGTTTAGTGATCGGAGCTCCTAAAAAAGCGTCATTGTGCATCGTTTGTTAGATTATATTTTTTTAAATAAAAACTATACACTGTAATATATTGTATACGTTTGAAAAGTTTAAAATAATCTTTGCCTTTTTTTTACAACACTCAATGATCATACAAGGCAAATGTACCTGATTTGTAGGAAGCTTTGATTATTTTGTAAAGCTCCGACAATTCTTTATCAGTTTCAGCAAAGTTGATTTCGCGGGATTCAATTGAAGGAGGAGTATAAAATGTAGGGTTGGTCCCTAAGTACGAACAACTTAATCTTCCATCTTCGGAAAGGGCAACAATACCCCCAGTAAGACCTCTGAAATGATACGAGAACATCGTGTTCTTACTGCTATTGTTACAGTGCATTTCTAAAAATTAGATAGAACATTGCTGTATGAATTTTTCTCAAATCAGAAATAAATCAAAGAATTAGATCAAATTCCAGAAAAAAAAATGTCATTGCATGAATCACGAGCAAAAGTGCTACCAAAACACTATCCGGTCTAAGAGATAAATTTGTGAAATATGTACCTAAGATTAATCCTGGAGATGTGTATAGGCACCATTGAGAGATTTAAAGCCCAACGTAAGGCAACATCTTGATAAATCATCAACATTCCAGTGTGACTAGCAATCATGTAAAATACCGTGGAATCAATACCTAAACAAAAAATTACGAGCAACTATGAAACTTATCGGCACTAAATTCGCAAAAAACAAATTTTAATATACGAACAACTTTCAATACAGACCATGTGCGTAAACATGAAAACAGCTTGGTTGAAATTCCAGCTTCTTCACAAATTTAATTGTTCCAGTGTCTTTTAAACAAAACACGTGTCGTTCTCCTAAATAACGTCGAATCAGACTAACGCTCACTAAATGCTCTTTGGATATAAAAAATGAAATGTAGTTACCTAAAACATAAATTAATGGGGGGCAATTCTTCGGGGTAATCAAACGTATATCCAGAGCTGGTTCTCCCAAATTATAGCACCAATCCATCTAAGATCAATAGTTAATCAATAATTTAAGATCTAATTCATTAATTCCAATAGCATCAAATAAAAACATATTATAAAGGAAATATTTGATTACTTTTTCATAAAAATGAATTTTGCTAAACATCTACAAAAAGGAGTTGAAGATCATCACAATATTTTCAAAACAATTTAAAAATGCCACAACATTTTTGGAAAATTCATAATCAATAATGCTCAAAGTTCATCCAACAATACTTAACACATACTGCTGCAAAATAACTGATTACAACCCAGTATTGTAAGATTTACATCAAAATGCCATATATACCGAGACTTTTTTCCCAGATGCCAAATGGCTTTCACTTTTGTCAGTTGAAGAGGCAACAGCTAAAACCTGATACCTATTAAAGTAATTATTCTTTAATATAATTTTTCATTCTACATATCACATTCTATATTTTTACTAACAAAACACAAGAATAAACATACTTGTACGCTTCAAGTTGATAGGACGATGACACAGTGACGAAAGCATCTGTTCTTTCGAGATACGCAAGAGGTCCCGGCAGCAGCGCTCCTGGCAAAAAACGACTGAATGCGTAGCTCTCTTGCTCAAAAAAGCTAACAGTTCCATCCAATGACATGACACACAAGAAATCCCTTCCCTTAACCTTTCCAAATGTTCCTGAAAGGATGCTAAAAGCACTGCGCTGGAGATTGTGTTCATACATAAGGCTAAGGCGATAGTGTGCTCCATGTTCCACACTACCAGCAATTTCTGCATAAAGAAGACCACGACTTAATTTGTTGAAAATTATTAGTTATTTAAATAACAACAAAAAATTCCCACCTGACAAGCCATAGACAGACAGCTTCCTTGGGTGTAATATAGCCAAATGAATGTTCTCTGAAGATCTATTTGCAAAAAAATAATTACAAATTACTCTAAAATGTAAAAGAGTAATTGAAGCAAATGCTAAGGATAATTAGAGTGGCCAAAGATACAGTACATAGAGCAAATATGTACATATTTTCTATTGTTTTAAGAACTTTAACTCCATTCCAAAACATAAGATAGAGAAAAACAAGAAACATACGAAACAAATCTTCCAGCTTCCAGAGCTAGTATGGGTGCTTGGAGTTGAGCTTCGAGTAAAAGGCTATCTAATCTTGGCGAACCCAAAGAACCATCCTCTTCCACAGTTGCGTGAGGTCCAAAGATTCGTAGAATGCCAGAAAAGCCCCCAGTTATAATTTTTACTGTAATTTACGCATAAAGTGATGAAAATAGTTACAGCAGCCAGTATGATATACTTCAATTCCAAAAACTATTCTCTTACATCATCATATAAATCTTGGAAAAATAATTTCGGTGTTTTAGTAGGTGGGGCCACATTGACAAAGTAAAAAAGGTAGAAAGGGCAACAATACATGTATAGCTGAACAGCCAAAGAAGGTGAGCCCATTCTCACGGTAATTTAAAATGAAGATCTTTCTGATAAGATATGTTTTTTCTAAATGCAAGTATCAAAGGCTAAAAAAGAAACGAAGCAGTAGTTCATAATGTTACTCACCTAATTGATCTGAAGAATTGTCAATGTTTGCAATACATAAACATCCATGATCAAACAACTCGTCACTTCCACAGTTTGTTGACCACCAATCTCTAGCTTTAAACAGCGACATGATTCAACAGATTACGTAAATCTGTAAAGATCATTCAACAACAATATGATAACATATTAAATTGGTTGTCCCAACTTAAAATAATTCAATAATATTTCAACAACTTGACAGAAATGATATCAGTTTTTTGGATTTTTTCATACCCTAAGAAGTACAGAACCATATGCAAACATGCTATGGTTTAAATTTTTTGAAACATTCCAAATTCTGCAAATAGCTTTACATCCAACAATTATTGGATGTAAATTACAGTGTCAAATGTTTATTTTCCTAGACTGCAGTTTCACAAAGAATGTAGTGCGCGAGCACGCTAACAGAAATTATATGGCCAATATATATAAAAATCAAACACATGGGCTTGTCCAGCTGCATATACATGTTTAATAAAATATATCCACGAGAATAATTAATTAAATTAGCTCATACGCGGAATTCCTATTAATGTACCTATTAAAATGGTAAATGGCAGAAGGAACTTTACTAGGTAAAGATTAAAACATGAAGAAAGTTTATCACATTAGCCCATTATAATGGGCTAATGTGATAAACTTTCTTCATGTTTTTTTTTCTTCATGTATAGATGACAATATTCATAAACGTACCATATTCAAAAGTATAATTCGATCATATCTTGACAACTAATAATTACTAGATATTTTCACTGCTACTAGTAGCGTTCATTGCAAGCGTCAAATCATGGTCCAATAGTATTTTGGCAATGTTTCTAGATCCAAAACACTGGACATGTCATGTCCATATAGCAGCAACAGTGTCAGATGCACTCATGATCGACCCGCATAATCTCTGTTGCAAGTTTTCATGAAGAACCTGGTACGCGAACAAGCTGCTCTCGGTCCAGAAATTTGTCTATTTCTATAGATTTTATATTTTCTAACGAACTGGTAAAAAAAACCTGAACATTTAGCCAGAAATCCACGCGATAAAAACATTCCAAACTATTCATTGCCATGGCAGCGCCACAGCTGTCAGATGCTGCCCCCTGGTGCCGATTTACGGAAGCTTAAATTGGATCGTACTCTGCGCCTTCCGTGTATAGATGCCAGGTTTACACAAACCTTGGACCCTTGTTTCTCTTTCATCTCGCCATAGAAAATGAACCACATACGCCGACTAAAATCGAAGCTATCTTATGTCATTTTAATTCTGGTAAGTACGAATTACTCCCGAGTTGTCCGTGAGATATTCACGCCGCTAGAAAGCGAAAGTTGGTAGGCCTAACGAAGGTGTGACGAAAAAACGCATTGATTCGTGCGATGGAACAAACGGAGCTTTTGCACTTGGCCTTATTAGAGAATGACACATCGAAATACGATAAAAATTCTATTCCTTTTGCGTACGAATCAAGCTCGTTTGTCGGCACGGTGCGTCCACTTTGTTTTAATCTGGGCATATACTATAAAGAATCGAGGTGGAAGCTGGTGTTTATATAAATAAAACGAAATGCACGTATGTGTCTCAAGATCATTGCATTCGTCTTGAATGCTACATGGATCGAAACTTGTTTTATGTTGAGAATGTTGCTTATCAAACACTGAAAAACATTCGATAAAAAAGGTAAATTCGTGGCTGCTGAAAACAGGTGTTCCTCCATCGGTTAAGTCAACGTGGCATTTTCCGTTGTGCAATTTCCGACAACCCGGAACAACCAGCATAAATTACCACTTTTTTGGTTATTTGATATTCGATTGCCATCAATCAAGGAGACTATTATAAATAGGCCCCCCCCCTAATGTTGCTACTAGATATGCATGCAAAGTGTGCTTGCTGGCTTAGAGCCACGAACTCGGGTCAGGTGAGGGGTGGGGCTATATATCTTCAAATTATATGGACATAATCACGAAGACATGAAACTATGTTGGTTAATATGGTATCTCTCTAAGAGCAAGTTGTTCGGGTTCGATTCAGCGAAAGGGGATTTTCTTATGGCTGTCAGTCCTCATTTGTTTATCTTTTCGCATTACAGATTTCGTGTCTATTCTATAACCCTGCGTACAGTGCTGCAGTACAGTTAACAAATGACAACTTTGATACGTTAATAGGTAAGTGTTGAGATACTTGTCCGGCGATTACGGCCAACCTGAATTGCGGTGGAAACAGAGTGTATCTCAGTAGGCAATAATGGAAGTCTGGCTGAGACTGAGTATTTTGTTTATCTGTCTGCTAACAATCTTCATCTTCTATCATCGAGTGGTTGGAATTAAATTAGCAATTAAACGTCATAAAATACCGCAACCAGAAAAGCTTGTTTTCTTTCCAAAACACTGTTTCAGTGCATGGAATGGTTGATTCAAAATTACACACCAACTAAGTTTGCAAATGGATGTAGGAGAGATGACCGTATATCGTCACAGTGAGTTCTGAAGAAGATGTACGTTGCGTCGAAACGTAGTGTTTTGGAAATAAAACAAGCTTTTCTGATTGCGATTAATTTACGACGTTTAATTATCTGCCTGCAAAATGATGCGTTTGAAACATCAACGTGTTAATCAATTAATGTAATCTATTGTAAAATTGACAGAAAATATTTTTCTATCGAGCGGGTGAAAAGATTATTCTCTTGCCATATTATTCGATCTCACCCAATTCCAAATGTTTAAAATGAAAGGAGTCAATAGTTAAAATGTCTTGTATGGAAATTTCTGACTAATCGAAGTATTTAATCGGATAAATGAATTATTACAGGTTCCATTTACTTTCAAATTTTTCTTTACTACCAAGAAGCAGCCATTTTTGAGTTTGAATGCCTTAAAAGATTTAGGAAAATTCGTTTTTATCACTTCTTTAATTTGCGGCCTGTCTGTGCCACGGTTATTACCAATAGCGCATGTGCCACGGTTATTACCAATAGCGCATTTATATTTGCTTTAGAAGTTCCACAGCTGCATTTGTTGTCATTGCCTTTATAGCAGCGTCAAAACCTACTATAATAACCAATCATTGTTTTGCTATCATCACCTGTACCTCTACTTTATCCTCTCGAAAACCACTGAGAACTTAGGCAATTTTGTGCAATGTGTAACAACCTTAATTAACATCTATACGATTTTCCCAGTCCAGAAATTGGACCACAAATTGAAATTATAGTGAGTGGAGAGCACTTGCAAATTATTCTAATAAGGCAATTAGCTTGATTTATAGATTTTTTAAATGTCACTCCCTGCAAAATCCAATTTGTGTCGTACATTTTTGATATTGTCTTATTAGACAGTGGCTCAAGTCGCCACTGTTGTAGAGGAAAATGGTTCAGGACCTATCAGATCCTATTAAGGTCGTGTCTACTTTCCAACATAATTCCAGGAAGTTATGAAGGAGGCTTGTTATTCTTCAGTGCTGCCTGGTGCCCTTATAGCAATGAATTAGGTCCTATATTCGATGCCGCTTCCGAAGCATATAATGCAGGAAATGTGAGTTATGTATACTACAACAAAAGATCCGACCCTGTTGATTTGTCCATTTGTCTCGGAAGTACGGGGTTTTGCACTGCAAATTGCATTTGACACATGTTTGTATAATTGCTGAAAACGAGCTCGAGCCCCATAAAATACAATTATGGTTTGGATTATATATTGGACTCGCATCGCACAATCTGTTTCCTCAGTTTCACCGTACTCGATGCCTATTTAACTTATTGTCAAGCTTATGTGTGTTGATATTATCTAGATTGCACAGCGTTTTGCGAGAGCATTGCACCTTGGTGAAGTGGGTTTTTTCTTCCTTTCAGCACAATACGAGGTAGTGTTTTTAAACTTCTATGCTGATTGGTGTCGGTTTAGCCAAATTCTTGCACCGGTTTTTGACGAGGCGGCAGATAAAGTATCGGTCGAATTTCCCGTAAGTCCCTTACATCATGCTATTTTGGCTGCCTTGCAAGGAATGTCTGAATACCATTTTCAAAAGTAAATCGCTTGTCGCACCTGTGTGTTTCGTAGCTTTCTAAGGCCTTGTCATGTTTGAGCTGAAATTGAGCATCTGCAGCTCAATATTCAGCACATGCTACCTGCATAAAATTATCTAAAAAGATACAGATACTTCGTTTAACCTACAAATCAATGAATAGCAGTACAAAAACTATTAGGTGGGGTACGCAAACATGTAAAAAAAAAACCAGCCGTATGGAGTTTAATGAAATTTGGTAGAGAAATCCACGTAAACGTCATCTATTATCATAAAAAAGTTCCATTTTGGGACATGCATTTTTGGCTTCACTCACTATCTTTCCCACTTTCAACGTCCATTTCTCAACTGACCAATCCCTTCATAAACCCAACGTTCGGACATTACTCTTACTTTAAACATGTCACACATTTATGCTCCTGAAATGCCGTCAAAGGTTAAAAAACGCTGCTGAGCCACTATCTCCCCGGAGTCCATTTTTGCTTTCGGATCGTATGCACGTGTAATTTTTTAAACATATCTTTTAATGTTGAAATATGTTCAGTAAAAATGAAAGAATTTTTCCAACAAATTTCATTGAAGTCCAACAAAGCCTGTAGCTATGCTTTGATTTTGTTTGCATGACTACATTCCCGTTGAAACAGAACACGGCGATTTTCTGTAGTCAATACCCTAATCTAATTTTGGCAAGAATATTATGCAGAGGTTTATCCTTCAAATATTTTTGTCTGAATTTGATTATTTGAAAATTATCTAAAATTTCCCCCCAATCAATAGAACTCGTCAACTTTACACAAAGCCAAAATATTTTGTATGTGCATCCCGAACGTGACAAGGCTTTGTAGTATTTGGTTGTAAAAAAATGATGTTCGATTGTAGCGTGCGTGTTTATTATTATTATGGTGTATATTATTGTATTGTATTGTACGCTTTCATCGAATGCACACGTGCTGCGATGGAGCCAGATGCTCAAAAGAAAAGTATAAATGCACCTCGAGAATCTTTCAAAATGAGGTTTAATTTCTAGCAAGGAACAGTTGTGTATCTAGTACGCAAGTTTTGCGTTACTCTGAAATGCCAAAATTCAAATAATTTTGATAATGACTCGCTCTTTGGTACTTTTATTTATGGACACATTGAGCTGCACAACCTATATAATAGGCTATGTCTATTATTTTGAGCACCTGACTTTTGAACTTAGTTGTACTGTACTTGCGTACTGCCCCATTTCTCTGATCTTATTAAGTTTTAATTGAAACTTAACCAATTTTTCACGTAAAATTGTTATATAGTCATTGTCTCGTTATATCCTGTATAATGTTTAGGAACCAGGGAAGGCATTATTTGGAAAAGTTGATTGCGATCAGCAAAGTAAGTCGTGTTTTCATCTGAATAAGAATAATCATGAATAGTTAAGAAATATGTTGAGAAATTAATTTTTGTTTTTCAGCTGCCTTGTCTAGTCGGTTTCATATTTCTAAATACCCGACTCTAAAAGTACTAATCAATGGACAAGTTGGTAAGAAGGAATATCGTGGGCAACGGTCAGCCGATTCTCTGGTGGATTTTGTCCGCGATTTGCTGAAAGACCCAGTGAAAGACTTGCCTTCGTTCATGGAGATAGATAACATTGACGTATGTCAAATATCCCATTTGTTGGTATTCATCTTGCGTTTCTTTAGAAAGGTAATTGACACTTGCGCAAATTTCAGGCAAAGCCAAGAGTAATCGTGGGTTTTTTCGAATCTAAAGATTCTCAGCAGTACCACACATTTGAAAAAGTAGCCAAAAGCTTACGGGATTATTGCGAATTCTACGCAGGAATAGGGTAGGAAACTGTTGAACATTGAGGCAACTCTGGAGAAAATGCCTTCTACACTATACCTCATCGTTTATATTTGAAATGCTTATTCTGATAACGTATTTTTTAATGTCCGTGAGCAGAGAGAACTTTAAAGAACAACGCCCGAATGGAGATAACATTGTCTTTCGGCCATCACGGACAAAGGTGAGCCGCTACTCGCAGCAGGATTTTTTTTTCAAATTTCATCAAGGCGGAAAATATGGTTCAAGTACTCAATTTTTATTTCCTCACTTTCAGTACGGAGTTGCCAATGTCCCTTACTTCGGTAACTTACTGGACTTTGAGGAACTGAATACTTGGTCCACTGATTTGGGTATCCCACTCGTGCGTGAAATCACGTTTGAAAATGCAGAGGTACGATTTAGCAATAACCTATCGGTTGTTAAGTGCCAATGATCAAGTGCCAAATACGATGTTGGCTTTTCTTATCATCGTAGGAGCTGACGGAGGAAGGAGTACCATTCCTCATATTATTTCATCATCCCGATGACAACGAAATTGTGAAAAAATACACCGCAGAAGTGAAGAAACAGCTAGCGGGTGACAAAGGTACGAGCCGTTACACGTTTAAAGTATGTTGCTACTGCCGGCTCGTGAAGATTGCAAGTCTTTTTTGTTTTTTCCTAGGTACGATTAATTGCCTCACTGCCGATGGCATTAAATTTTCTCATCCTTTGCATCACTTGGGCAAGGCCCAGAAGGATCTGCCCCTCATCGCCATAGACAGTTTCCGGCACATGTATTTGTTTCCCGATACACAGCAAATGACGTAAATCAATTTATGATACGAGTTGAGGAGATGCTAATTGGATACATTTTTCAATGCCATTGTTGCTTGGAAAACTGAAGCCTAGATCAATCTGAACTTTAAGCGATTTAAAATTCGAAAACTTTGAGCATTTAGATCTAGATCTCGTGTCGAGGATGATCTTATATTTAGTGAAATTATGAACATCTCACGTGAGCTTTTGCATTTGTATCAATTAGCAGCTTTGTACCGTGCTTGTAGCATTGAACTTTTTTAGAGGAATACAGAATGTTAACTGAATTTACATTTAAAGGGTTCCTGGAAAGCTAAAAGCATTTGTTGACGATCTGTACAATGGCAAACTACATCGCGAATTTCATTATGGCCCTGATCCGACACCGCAGGAAATCGGGCATCATCCAGACAGTGACGGACAACCTGCCCAGGTAAAGGATTATCAAGAGTACCTTGGAAATAATGACGATGAGGTAGGAGAGCAGATCCAAATACAAAAAAAACATCAGATTTTTAAAGTTTACTAATTTCTAAATTCAATGCATGATAACACAGGCATGGGCATCATTTCACCGAAAGTGATTTCCAGGAACATTTTAAGCAATGCTTCATGTATTACAGTATAACTAATAACGCTGATGCCTCTTTGTGTTTGGGCTCACTCTTACTAGCAAAGCGCATGTGCTAAGAAGGAACCATCCATAAATATTAAAGCAATATTTTTTGGAAACATTTTTCTCCTTCGCCCTACAAAATAGTCTAAAACAGTCCCAAAAATTGGTGAAAATATGACTTTGGCCGAGAAAGAAATGTGATTTTGTATTAACTCTTGTTTTTTTAAAGGCTGCCGGAGCAACGAACCCACCAGAATCTACCTTCAAAAAACTGGCTCCATCAAGATCAAGATACACACTATTGAGAGACGAACTGTAGTAGACCACTTGCCTAAAGGCTGAATCAATAAACTTTGGAGAATGTACAGAAGAATACTTGTTTTTGCCGATCATTTTCCCTCCATTTTAAGTTAAAATGACAGCGCATTCTGACGAGAATGTAGGAATTGAGTGTGGTTGCATTTGCTTCGCTTCATTGCCCGCATTCCACGAAAGACACTTGACCATTAATTAATTGTAAAAACAACCACTTTTGATACCTTAACTTTTAAGTAGCCAACGTACCTCTGACTAGTGACGAACGTCGTAAATAAATTGAAATCTCATAACAGTACGAAATTGCAGTGGATTTTGAAACAATGTTAACTGGACGTTTACGAAACATGCCTTAAAAATATTTCCAAATCTCGTGACACGGATAAGATTCAAGTGAAACTTGAGGTGTAAAAAGCTTAAAAGAATTTGTTCACTTTGTGGGCTCAGGTTTATACAGACTCAAAGACTCAAAACTTGAAACAAAACGAACCTTGTTGTAAATATTGTGCTTCTGTTGCCTCCCAACTGTTTGTTACCATGAGCCATTATTCCATAACATATGTGATTTGAAATTGTTTTTTGCGAATGAAAATTTCAATAAAAAGTTGTTTTTCTTCGAAAGTAAACACGGGGCAGATGGTTAATAACTGATCCAGGTCGAGGTTCAACGACTCCGGATTTGATCCAACAGGCGGAGTTTATTAAATAACTGTATTTCTGCTAGTGTTCTGTGCCTTTCTTGATTTTTTTACACATTTGCTGTGTTTTTATTTGAATATTGTCTGTACTGTTTGGAAGCAAAAATAAGGCTCACCATATCTTAACTTGAAACTAAGCATAAAACCCGATTATTGGTCAGTACCGTAGATTCCGGCTAGGATACATTTTTCCTAGTGTATTTGACCTTGCGCATAATTAAACCAAGCTAATCAAACAGAAAACTTACTTTTAGTTATTAAAAAATATATTTGTTTAAACTGAATTATATAATAAATGCGCAGGTTAGTATTTGACGGTTACATTCTTGAATTTTTTGTTATATTTTGCGGATTATCCAGAAAACATTTCATACCCTTTATAGACAATAAGGAGTTTATTGTACTTGTTTTTTAAGTCCTCAGCAGTATTTTAGAAGATTTGTACATTTATTTAATTTGCTGTACGACTTGTGTACATAAATAAGCCATGGCCAAGTTATTCTCACCAAAGTTGTGCAATTCTTTTGCCACGTTTACTTTAGAATGACTACGCGGAATGTTCCGATCACTAGATTTTGCCATGTTTATTGTAAGTACGGAAAAATAAATAATTGCTTGTTTGGTGTAATGATGAGTAATGACTAGCTTGCGTCTAGGGGAACAAACCCAGTTTGATTTTTAACCAATCAGATTTAACGTTTAAGAGTTAATTCATTTTCGAGTTATTCAATTTTGTGGCCTTCACTATACTGTAAATACCTACGCTAGCTGTTGGTAAGCATGGTGAGAATGAGAATTAACTTACCCGCTCAAAATTTCCGACATTTCCAGCGATGAATTAATTTATATAGCTTCAATTTTAAGAGCATCATACCTAAAAAATTATAATGTTGGATTTACTGAACTAGCAATACAATTTGTAAAAACTATGAAGGGTGTTCATTAAGTCTCCACAATCTTTTTTTAAAAATTCCTTCATTCCTGATCATATTTCACCATTAAAAGATATGTTTCAAAAATTACTCATGCCTAAAATTGGCGCTCAAAGATGGATTCCGAGGAGATAGTGGCTCAGCCGCGTTTTTTAACTTTTGAAGTTATTTCAGGAGCAAAAGTGCGTGACATGTTTAAGGTCCGAGTAATGTCCGAACGTTCGGTCCGAGTGAATTGAAAAGTTCAGAAATTGACCGACACCTGTGAAAGATGGTCAGACAAGTGGACAGCCAGTGTCTGTCAGAAGTGCTTATTTTCCCCAAAATAGAGGATTTATTTGAATAATAGACGTCTACCAAATTTCATTAAAATTCATACAGCCGTTTTATTTTTAAATAATTGCCGAAACTTCACGAACAACCTTCATAAATTCATTGCTTCATAGTGGGCATGCATACCTTGTTATCGAAGTTGATGGAAACTAGGTGCTGGCTTTCTGCATAAAACAAGTATCAGTTTTGATTTGCAGTACATGCACAGACATTTTAAAACTGATATGCACGGAAGGGTAAATAAAATTTCGCACTAGGATAAACGTTCGCAGATTTCATTTTATTGGAAATGAAAACTCCATCTATTGTACTGTACATACAAAATGTATAATTCACATTCGTTGAAAGGATTGAAAGAAAAAAAAATTAAAAAAACTTTTTCCTGCAATATCGGAATACCCACTTAATGAAAACCAGAATGGGGCAAAACTGTTTGTGTCATTCTTTCTTCAACTTTTCGCTAAAAAATCTTTCAAACATCACACCGGGAAAGGAGTTAACGTGTTACCTGTCAGGCTTGTTGACGTGAAAAACACGACATGTTTTATCGTCAGACGCTGTTAAAATGGTGTTGCCATCTCTGTAAAGCAAATTACAAAACAATCAACGCCTTGATATACTGTATGTTGCAAATAATATATTAATTTCTTAAACAAAGTAAAAGTTATCATGAGAAAGCTTCAGTATTGTGTTATTTATTCTGAAAATTTTGCAGCTTGATTTCTCGATATACGAGGGGTGTTCGTTAAGTTTCCGCATTAATTAAAAAAAAACGGCTGTATAGATTTTTATGAAATTTTTTGGAAAAATTCTTCCATCATTCCTGAACATATTTCAACATTAAAAGATATGTTTCAAAAATTACTCGCGCTTAAAATTGGTAAGCAAAGATGGACTCCAGGGAAATAGTGGTTCAGCATTGGTTTAAACTTTTGAAGGCATTTCAGGAGTAGAAATATACGTGACATGTTTAAGGTCCGAGTAATGTCCGAACGTTCGGTCTATGAGTGGCTTGGTCAGTTGAGAAATGGACAGACAAGTGTGAAAGATGTTGAGAGAAGTGGACAATACCTGCTATAAATGCTTTAACCTAAACGTTTTTTAGTGAAGCATAAAGTTGTGGCCAGAACGATGCCAAAAATGCATCTCCCATAATGGAATTTTTTTAATAATAGATGACGCTTACGTTTATTTCGCTACCAAATTTTATTGAACTCCATACATCTGGTTATTTTTTTAAATGATTGCGGAAAGTTAATGAACACCCCTCGTAACTAAAAACAATTTCTTCTAAGATTACACGGATTAGATTTGACAAAGGGTGAAACATGATAAAACAACAACTTACCTTGACAAAACCACATCTAGAATTTCGCACGTGTGACCAGTCCACTGAGAGACCATTTTCCCCCCACGGGAATCCCAAAGGCGAACAGCCCCATCCATTCCTACCGTGTACACCAATGGAGCCACATGATCCCAAACGAGACGCACGATTCCCACCTAAATAAATTACAAAATATAACAACGGAGTAAATTCATGGCTCACTCGAAAGGGTAAATCAAGAATTTGAGTCATTGGTATTTACCTCATGCCTGCACACCTGGCGTTGCACCTGAGTTGGAATGTCCCAGATACCCAGCTGACCTTTTAAAGTTCCGGTAGCACATACAGGGAAACTAAAAAAAATCCCAATTTTAAAGCATTTCATCGGCTGATTGTGAATTCTTTCGATTTTAATTTGCTTAAATAACTATGAGATAGCTAAATTAATTACTTTACATGGCGGTAATATAATGATGCATTTATTATTTCATTGAAAAAAAAGAATGAAAAACTTGAGGCATGTTGCGAAGTAACTTACTTGGAGCAGAAACCAACTGTTTCTACAGAATTTTGAGATTCTGCATCTTCTGGCGACATGCAGTTTAAGGTTGCCAGTACCTGATTGATTGGTTAGAGCATTATTTAACATAACCGATCATTTTTTTATATTAAGTCTTAACTTACTCTGCCATTCTGAGAATTGATCAATTTAGCAGTGCCGTCAACTGATCCACTCATCACGAGCGTATTGTCATGGTAACCATCTATACAGATCACATCATCCGTATGAGCGGACTCGCCTACAAAAGTAAGCAAAAAAACACATTCAGGCACAATAAATCAGATGAGATAAATCATAAATTCAATGATAAAAATCTAGAAAGCCACCCTAACCAAATGCAAACATATTTCAACTTAAAAACAAAATAGCTGGAACATAACAATTCTAAATTCATGAAACTAATTGCTCCCGTGTTAAGTGTCATTTGCAATTATTTTCTAAATTTATACCAGAGAATATTATAAACATTTGCCCTATTTATTAATGATTTACTGATATTTGAAACTGTCAAACCTGCGATATTGTGTAAAACAGCTGCCGATTTAAGATCCCAAATTTTAATAGATCCATCTCCATATCCAGTGGCAGCTCTTTTCCCATCGGCAAGAATTTTACAGCAATCAGTTGTCGACTTATGACCGTGAAACATTTTGCATTCACCGTCTGGTATCCGCCACATCCATTGATTGCCATCATTTGTTCCAGATAAAAGAACGTGGCTACTGTGATGCCATTGGAGCCACTATTTAAGAAATGAAAAATGGATAAAAACAACTATTAATATTTCTGGCAATTAAAAATTGCCATTGATTATAAGATGTACTTTAGTTTCAGTACCATCTTCAGAAAAATAAAATTCGATTATTTCTAAACAAATAAATAAAATAAAATGCCAAAATACATTAATGAAATTTGCCAGTAGTAATACAATTGATTCTAATATAATGAAATAAAAGACTTTACATTTGAAAGCATATAACTTAAGAAATACGTTAACTAGATTATAAACCATACTATGTTAAAACCTGGAAGAATTATAGGAAAAAGTTTACCGATAGATCAGATGTTTCAGTCGACCAAATTTTGGACTTTGTGGCCATTTCCCAAACTTGAATAACACCTTTCATGTCGGCAGTTGCAACATAAGTGCCATCATGGCTGAAGGATGAACATGTAATGGAATCCTTATGACCTTGAAATCAAAATAATTTTTTAGGTTAATTCAGCGTCAATACTGAAAAACAGCTTATGTGCTGAATTTTATATCAAATGGATAAAAAAACAACTGAATAACGCACAACTTCCAGCACTACTCGAAAAAAACTAATACATTGTTAAACAGATAGGTGAAACTACTTAGCATAAAGACCTTTTAAATGCAATTACCTGTGCATTCGAATAATATATCGCCGGACTCAGTGTTCCAAACATAAGAGCGGTCGTCTTCTCCTCCTGATACCGCAACTTGGCCAGTTGTCGGTTCCAAATCACAACAGAAGACAGACCCTAAAGAATACAGTGAACAGTTACAGCATGAAAACCGGAAATGTAATAAGCAAACTGTTACATTAAATCTAGCGGATATTTTTAAACATACCAGTGTGCTTATTAAAAACTACATCAGCATCATCAACAATAGATTCCATTAGATCATCGATATCTTCATCATCCATTTGATCGCCAACAGCACCTGCATGTCCTTCATCCTCGTCGTCTTCATCATCGACATTTCCTGACAATGGTAAATAAAAGCTCACATTGATGGAGAAAAATCATCGATCAAGAGGAATTGATGCTCACTCATCGCATATTTGGCAAGAGGTATCAAGGGCTAGATAAACATATCCCACTCTCGACTGATCGTAAAATGTGCAAATGTATACCGATTGATATAAGACTTATCAAGTCATTTCTATTTCGACTAAATGTCTCGGAACATTATGATAATCTTTAGGTGGCACAAAAACCTATGCCAGATATAGTTAATTTTCTATAAATATTTATATACCATGAACCCAAAAATGCTCAACTCGAAAACAGGCAATAGTTTCCTAAATTATACATAAACATAGTAATTAAGTAACTAAACACGCAACCCCAAAAAGTAACTAAACACGCAACATGGCATTATATTTTTAACAAATCTGCCTTTATAATAACCATGACCCACATCAGGAACTGATTCGCCACATGTCTATCACAAACTGGTCATGCAAGCTTGTTGTAGCATGTTTCCATAGTCCAAGTTTAAAACATTAAATTCAACATTTATATAAAGGCGGCAAAAATTGCATCGCGTATAAATGCTATATAAGAGCATGGATTACAATAAAGTTTGGAAGTAACATAGTTTTATGAGTAAGCCTACAATAACTTATGCATGCAAACTGAAAATGGAACGTACGATGTTTAGGCTTAACATCAACAAGCCTCAAATCTTGATTGTCGTATCCATTATAAAAAAGTAAGTGATCGGTAAATAAAGATACCTATATGGTCGTCAAATTCAATGACTTCTTCCAACTCATCTTCACTTAATCCAGAATCATCTAAATCATCCATGCCTCTACGATTTCAGTGCGCACTATCAAACATGGAGTGTGAGGTAGATAAATTATGCAACGTGCCATTCAGCTATTTAGACTTTCGCTTTCAGGTTTTAACAAGGGCATTCTAAAAACGCTTTTGCCAATGTACAAGTAGACGAAATTACGGAGCCCGGGAACGAACGAAAATTTCAAAACTTTTTTTTTTGCAAAAACTTTGGTAAAATCCAAAAAAAATTTCCGAACCGAGACTAGTTATCGGTCGATATGGTGTCTAAAAACGCGTAAATGCGGATCGCGTTCAAGCAGTGCAATATTTTCAATTAAATTACAACAAAATGGTAATTCATCGAAACATTAAAAATTATTTTTGTCTACTTCAAGTTCATATTTATTTTGAGAATCTTATCTATTTTTTATTGGCATTACAAAAACAGTCTTCAGCTGGCAGTCTTACTTAAAATTCATTTTGACGTAGAACTACGTACTCTCCGACTTGACATATAAGTTTTGGGAGTTACAAATGTCCTAAAATGCTCGAAAAATAGGCACGGAAAATGTCAGATTTTTTCGGACATTCAACAAAATGTCCGAAAATATATGCCCGATTAAATGCTCGAAAGAATGTGCGATGAAATGTCCAAAAGATTTTCGAAAAATAGGTGAATTCTATAATGAATGATATCAAATTCTGATAAAGACATTCATACATATTTTAGTGACGTCATTCATAAGTTTTTTTTACGATTACGTCAATCAGAAAAATTCTGATGATGATCTCATTCCTTAAATTACGATGATTTGGTCATTATTTACAACGCAGCCCCAGATGCTTTTTTTTTGCAGAATAGACGTCTATATGAGTTAAGATTCATGACTTTTATAAATATGAAGTAGAGAAGAATTTTTAAGATACCTTGCACTTATTGTAAAGTTAACATTTATTTTAAAAAAACACGCATGCGCCGCAGCCTCATCTATACTTACTCCACAACACGTACACGTAGATAAAAATGTCAAAATGTCCCCAACAGATCTCAAAGCAAACGAGTATCGCGAAACTTGTTCAAGTGCCCGTACAAATCATGCTTCATTCCAAACGTAATTCGTATCTGATCGAGAGTTAGGAGAAAAATATCACTTAAGATGGCCTTGTCCAAGCCCATGCCCACGGCAATCTCCAGCAACAGTCTGTACTGAGAAGTTACTCGATTGTCGAACTGGTAATACAACTTCCGGTAGATTTCGAGAACTTGCTGATGGATCCCTCGAATTTCTGGCCATCGCTCCACACCCGAGCGATGGTTGCGGAAGTGCTCCAGTTTCTCCATCAATTGATCGAGCCTCTCATAATCCACTCCAGCATCCGAGTTGGATTTGCACTTTTTGCAGCTGCAGACGATGTTGTACAGACTTCCCAGCATCTTCTGGCGCTCGGTCTTGTCCAAGTTCTTGGACAGGTAGCAGATCGTCGGCAGTTCTCCAGCAGCGATAAGGGAGATGGCGCGAAGTTGGATCTTCTGTCCAATGTTCACGAAATTGGCGTTGCGTTTGCAAGAATGTCCGATGACG